>SJXQ01005472.1:0-103290 GCA_006408695.1 Aepyceros melampus | reverse complement strand
TATGGTACCTAAATGGAAGAGACAAGATAATTACCTAAAAGACACGGAATGTCAGATACTGGTTAGTGTTATGGGGAAAAGTTAAGTAAAGAAGGGTCAGGAACTGATGGGGTGCAATTTTAAATAGAGCAGCCAAGCAGTATATGGGTTAAGAAAGCAAAGAATCTTATGGAAGTGATGGAGCAGAGAAATCACTACTTGTCAGTGGCAAGCATTTCAGTCAGACATTCCAGTAAACGCAAGGCCATGGGGCAGGGACAAGGCTGCTGTGTTTAAGGATCAGAAGCCCCATGGGACTGGAGCAGAGGGAACTTAAGGAGTGAATGAGAGATACGGTCAGAAAAGTCCCCGGGAACAAGTACCTAAAAGGCCTGGTTCGGTAGTTGAAGAACGTTGGCTTTTACTCTGAATGAGACGGAGAGTCTTGGCTGAAGAGTGTCAATCAGTCAGTCATGTCTGACTCTGCAACCCCATGGACTGTAGCCCACCAGGGGCCGCTGTCCAGGCAATTCTCCAGGCAAGAACACTGGAGTTGGTAGCCATTCCCTTCTCCAGGGGATCTTCCTGACCCAGGGTTCAAACATTGTTCTCCTGCTCTACAGGTAGATTCTTTACCATCTGAACCTCCAGGGAAGCCCTAAAGAAACATCCTGACTGTTGAGTGGTAGACACAGATTGAAGGGGACCGAGAGCAGGCAGGCCAGTTGTGAGGCTATTAGAGCAATCCAAACATAAAATAATGATGCCTTCATTTAAGGTGGTGCTGGTGCGAATGGTGAGGGATCACTGGATTCTGATAGAGCCTATCGATTATGCTGATGGATTAGCCATGAGAAAGGAGAGTTAAGGATGACCATGTGGACTTTGGTCTAAATATCTATGGGAAAATGTTGCAGGCATCTATTAAAAGGGAGACTGTGGGAAGGGCATATTTGGGCAATCTCAGTAGTAAACTTAAATTTGAGATGCTAGATGCATATCTAGAAGTGAAGTGAAGTCGCTCAGTCGTGTCCGACTCTTTGGACCCCATGGACTGTAGCCTACCAGGCTCCTCCCTCCATGGGATTCTCCAGGCAAGAGTACTGGAGTGGGTTGCCATTTTCCTTCTCCAGGGGATCTTCCTGACCCAGGGATCGAACCCAAGTCTCCGGCATTCCAGGCAGATGCTTTAACCTCTAAGCCACCAGGGAACCCCTTTAGACTTAGATGCATACCTAAGTGGTGAGTCTTTTCTTTGCATGTCGTATGGCAAAGACTAATTCAAAATGGAAAGTGATCTATACATAAACTCTTAGGAATTTTCCACAGTTACTTAGCTTCATAATGTGAGTTATTAGAAGATGCTCTTGAATTTGGCTCCTCAGCATACTATCTTCTCCACCTTTTTACAATGTTAAAAGTATCTTTCTACACCAGAAAAGAGGTCCATGTGATATAATCTTGAGTATTCATTGAACCTTATACTCTTTGACATCACAAGGTGACCGTTATGCTCTCCTTCCTGCTACCAGTACACAGGTACTAAAGCAAGAGAAATAAATTCTTTTTCCTTAAATTTACAAATTATGTAAATCTGCAGTTGCCATTTATAAACTTCCCTTACTGCAGGGCATTCTGTACTAGAAGACCATGAGATGAATATATAGCTAGAGTATTGCTGAGAGGTAGAAGGCAAGATTTGAGGACCTGTACCAACCTTGACTAAAACAAGTTTACCCTAGGACTTCAGTTCAGTTCAGTTATGTCATTCAGTCGTGTCCAACTGTTTGCAACCCCAGAGACTGCAGCATGCCAGGTCTCCCTGTCCATCACCAACACTCGGAGCCCACTCAAACTCATGTCCATCATGTCAGTGATGCCATCCAACCATCTCATCCTCTGTCATCCCTTTTTCCTCCTGCCTTCAATCTTTCCCAGCATCAGGGTCTTTTCAAATGAGTCAGCTCTTAGCATCAGGTGGCCAAAATATTGGAGTTTCAGCTTCAACATCAGTCCTTCCAATGAATATTCAGGACTGATTTCCTTTAGGATGAACTGGTTGGATTCCTTACATTCCAAGGGACTCTCAAGAGTCTTCTCCAATATCACAGTTCAAAAGCATCAATTCTTCGGCACTTAGATTTCTTTATAGTCCAACTCTCACATCCATACATGACTACTGGAAAAATCATAGCCTGGACTAGACAGACTTTTGTTGGCAAAGTAATGTCTCTGCTTTTTAATATGCTGTTTAAGTTGGTCATAACTTTCCTTCTAAGGAGTAAGCATCTTTTAATTTCATGGCTGCAGTCACCATCTTCAGTGATTTTGGAGCCCCCAAAAATAAAGTCTGCAACTGTCTCCACTTAAGTTACTTAGGTTCAGGGCTTAAGTTCAGTTACTTAGTTCAGGACTTTTACTTAGGTTCATAAATTACTTTTCTCCTCCTCCTCCCTTCCCTCACCTCCTCCACCCTTCCTCGTATTTCTGTTTCTTTGTCTTTGCCTTCTTCCTCTTCAATTAAACTATTTTAAATTGAATTTCTCTCCTATGCAGCCAATACAAATAGAATATAATTTTTGAAGAATAAAAAATTGTTCTTTAGAGGTTTCTTCATTTCCACACATTAAAAACTGAGGCATGTCAAGCTGATAACTCTTTTTAGCTGCATTTTAAAATAATTCCTATGGAGACCAATGGCTCAGATGGTAAAGCGTCTGCCTACCATGTAGGAGACCTGAATTCGATCCCTGGGTTGGGAAGATCTCCTGGAGAAGGAAATGGCAACCCACTCCAGTACCCTTGCCTGGAAAATCCTATGGAAAGAGGAGCCTGGTAGGCTATCGTCCATGGGGTCACAAAGAGTCGGATACGACTGAGTGACTTCACTCACTCACTGGGCAGACAGGTCTGTTGTTGTTGTTTGGAGACCAATAAGTAAGATTGCACACTATAAAAATAGACATTATTTTGAAATTGAAATTTTGTTAATGATTTATTCCAGTTCTTATTAGAGCCAACTTTCAATCATCCACATAAGTGCAAGACAAAAGAACTAAAGACAAATAGATATTCCCCCAGAAAACTATTATCTACACTAAAATCAAATACTTTCATGCTCTTTACTAAATATGTTTATATAAATTCGTAATTTAGGGTACTAAATACATATCTAAGTGGTGAATCTTATTCTGCATGAATCTAATATGAGTTGTAATTTCACCAAACTTTTAGAGTCATTCTTCTTTTGTTGGAAAGACTAAGTGCCTATAGAAAGAGGACATACCCAGAGCTCATTGAATCCATATAGTCTATAATTTGCCTTGAATGAGTCATAGCTTATTATATTAACAATCAAGAGCCCAGAAAACTTTCCAAAAGAAACTGCTGCTGCTGCTAAGTCACTTCAGTCGTGTCCGACTCTGTGTGACCCCATAGACGGCGGCCTACCAGGCTCCCTCATCCCTGGGATTCTCCAGGCAAGAACACTGGAGTGGTTTGCCATTTCCTTCTCCAATGCATAAAAGTGAAAAGTGAAAGTGAAGTCGCTCAGTCGTGTCCGACCCTCAGCGACCCCATGGACTGCAGCCTTCCAGGCTCCTCTGTCCATGGGATTTTCCAGGCAAAAGAAACTGAGTTATAATTAAATCAGTAATAGATGCTTGGCTAAATTCTGGGTTGCCATTATAAAGTTCAATCTCCAGAATAGTCCAGTTTATAATTATGTATTATTTACTATATCAGCTGATGGACAACTTACCTTCTAAATTCAACCATTTAAGCACATACTTGAAATTCTTTTTTGTAGAATTTGTTGGCTATTTTATAAATGTAACAGTGCTCCCTGAAGCTGCAACTTTTGTTTCATGCTCTTCACCTACAAAAATGTACACAGTTATTTCTACCAGAAAATTCAGTATTGACAAACCAAACTTTAAAAACTCAAATATATAATAAGGGACCTCCTCAAAAACATCATCACATCTTTTGTTAGAGGAAACCCAATATTTTAATTGTAAAATAAACTCCCTCCCCACAAAGAGAATTGTTGCCAGATGAGAGTAAATCAAAAATAAAAACATTTACATAATATTTGTCAGGGAAAATATACCCTAAAGATCATTCACATTTCCATTGAAGGTATTTAACACAAATACAGTTAGCATCTGGAGGAGGAAAAACAAAAAAAGAGATACCTCATTATAATTCCATGACTTGGCTACATCAGATTTTTCTTATTTAGTTTATTTAATTCCTGAGTAACTCTGTAAGTCTGAGGATTAGAATGCCAAAAAGAAAATGAGAGGAGACCTAAGATAGAGTGAGCTTAGTCTAAACAAGAAGCAAGGCCCCGCACACTACCCTCCTTTGAATGGAGATGCCTTGGATAATGCCTATAAATCGGACAGGAAAAAAAAGGCTTTGCATAGAGCTCCCTCATTGTTCCGTCTTTGTTGGAAGCAAAATAAGTAGAGACTTGCTTTTCAAGCCCAGTCTGTGAGGACTGAGGAGAGGAATGCCATTGGATCCCAACAGCGTTTGATGTCTTCATTTTCCAGGACTCCTTCCAGAGAGACCTGGCAGGCGGGGGTAGTCTCCACAGATAAGAGGCAACTTCTGAACCGACTCACTTCTTTGGTAATGAGCACCAGAGCACGTTTATTATGATAATGTGTTTTTATTGTCATGGTAGAGCTAATGGAGCTGTGATGACATCGCATGTTCTGGGCTGAAACAAATAGAAGAAAGGGAAGAGGAAGAAAGTCCCCAGAAACTGTGAAATTCCCCTAAAGGACCACAACTAGCATTGGCAACAGTGAAGTGGACACATATATGACAAATTATCAATACATTTGGGGCAAGTATGATGAAATAACTTTTAAGCCATCCTCTCCAACTTCAGTCCAACTGGCCCATCCCCCAGAAGGATATGAACTGAGAAATAAACAGATGAAGATAAGTAAATATTACAAGTTTTCTGGGTCAGCTACTGTCAGGGTTTAGAAGTTTCCTTAAAACTTCAGAGTTTAGTATGTTTTATCCTTCCTATGACTATTTATGCATATTCAGATATTTCCAGTTTTAGAAATATGATCATATTGTAATTTAAAATATATTCTAAGCATGCACTTTACAAGCCCCAAGATTGTGTCAAACAGTCATTTTACAGCTCTCTAGATTTCTACTCATCAGCAAAAATTACTGGCCTTAGAAAAAACCAAGTTCATTGTCTTGTAAAATACTGTGGGTATTTATGTCGCAGCATGATAAATCTGAGAGAGAAAGGAAAGCGGGTATGAGATTTTTAGATCTAGCACACCATTTAACTCAAAGAATGTTTATATGACCCTCTGCACAAAGTTTAAATACATGAGGCAGTTTTGATTGTTAACTCCCTGAACTTGCTGGCGGAGCCGAGTGAGACAAGACATTTCTAAACAGTGTGCTCTGGTATTGTTATCTGCTAGAAGGCGCTTTCTGTCTTGTCAGCTGCTTCAGACATCTGCTCAGCTCCGTAAAGCCTCCACACAAGCCTGGGTCTTTTCTGTTTGTTGGGAGTTGAGATGCATTAAGCATTAGTTGATGATAAGTTAGTTCTGTTACTCAGGTTAAATAAGACAAAGGATTTTAGTCCTCAAGAAAAAAAATTTTGTTTAACCCACTCAGTTTGTTTCCTAGATACATTTTCTTCCAAAAAGTATATGTTATAGCAATTTGAACAATAAAGAAAAGACAATGTTCTGTACTAATTTTCCATGTAATGTAACTACTAGATCATTTTAGAGTACTTTTTACAGATTTTTATATAAAAACTTATATGTAGATTACAGATAAAGTAACACGAAACTCTACACTTGGTAATTTTCCATTAAGATATTATTTCCTGTGTTTCTTTATTCTTTTATAAAGCATAATGTCAGATTGCTATGAGATAGGGAGATAAGAAAATTCACTTAATATTTACCCTATTGTTGATGATTTAATTAGTGCAGTATTTCTGTGGGACCCAGTTGTAAAGTTAACCCCACGTTTCCTTCTTTGGTTTTCAGGTGTCCTTTCTTCCATTACGTACGTCAAACCAATTCTTCTTCATTTTACCAGGGGAAAAAGTCTAACTTAACATATTAATATTTGGACAAATTGCTGTGTTTTGACTAGCCTTTAAAATAGATGCATGGTAAGATGAACTCAAGATACATATTAGTACACTGGTCATTGTTTAATTGCTAGGTCATGTCTGACTGTTTTGCGACTCCAGGGATCAAACCCCGACAAGTCTTGCATTTGCAAGTGGACTCTTTTACCGCTGAGCTGGTAATCCCGTGCAATTCTTTTCTGGAGCCCCAAATACTCTCGGACCCACTTAGTATGTTCATTCTATCAGCATGATTCCTGCCAGGCAAGGGAGTTCATCCTGCTTGGGAGGAAGTGGGGCTGGATTATTGTAGCCAAGCTCTTCTTCCCAGGCTTAGAAAGAAGAGAACTAATCAAACTATAATTCTAGAGACAAACCTGCAAATATAGATGCTAAATTTACATAGAATACACAATTAGACCTGTAGGGCTGTAAGGACAAGATAACATTTGCCTTTTGGCCTCTTCCAACCATCTCCCTTCCTGTCTTCCTCTTTTATCCTCTTCAATAGCCACTCTCCATCTGTCGAGTCCTTGGCCTGGTTATTAATATTCTTTGGGAAATCGAAGGCTTGGCAGAGGTGAGTTACCATGCTACTGCTGCCAGCCCTGGCTCAAACTCCCTCCCCACTGAGATAGGTCTAAATTTAGCCTGTTGATGCTCTTGGTATTTGTTTAAAAGTTACTCGACACTAGAAATCCCGGGAATAGGGCCAGCAGAGAGCTGGGGTATTATACTGAACACTGGTAACAAAGGCACATCTCCATCTTATCAGAATCGAGTGTCCAGTCATGAGAACATATCCCCCTAGACCCATGGAAATAGAGTTGAGCTCATACATTTTAAACAAAAGCAAAAACTACAGCTTTAGAAAAGTTTTATTCACCAACTAAAATAATTTTATTTGATTTTAAAATATAATTTTAAAAGATATTTATTCTTTAAACAATAATTTTAAATAACAGTATTCTAACATTGATTCATTAATTATGTAGGAATGCAATAAATTCTTTGCTATCTGCTAAACTGGTGATCTGTAAGCCAAATTTTTGTCTCTGACACTATTATCACGTGAACATTGTGTGTCAGTACTAGTTTGCCCCAGCAAGACAGCTTCTTAAAATTTGTGAATAAAGGAAACCAGCATGTGCACATGTGGTAACAAATAATAATCTTTTGATTCACTTAATAATCTTTTGAGTAAATAATAATCTCTTGGTCTACTTTCCCCTACAGTTATCACACCAGCTTTTTTCCCCTGTTTTAGTAAAACATCTAGTTAGAGTCACTGATACTGGCTTTCTTCAATTCCTTTATTGTCAACTCATAAATTCGAGGTGATGCTAGTGGTAAAGAACCTGCCTGCCAATGCAGGAAACATAAGAGTTGCAGGTTTGTCCCAGGGTTGAGAAGATCCCCTGGAGCAGGACATGGCAATCAACTCTAGTATTCTTGCCTGGTGAATCCCATGGAGAGAGGAGCCTGGCAGGCACAGGATCTCAAGGAGTCAGACACAAGTCAGGCGACAGCACACATGCATACTTAGCCCATCTTTCATCCTCAAGAGATTCTACAACCCTGCTCTTGTCCAGGTCACCTATGACTTCCAGGTTGATAAATCTCATGCCTTTTCTCAACCTTTCCTTTAAAATTCTGGCCTAACTTCCTTCTTTCATTCATGTAACATTTCTTCACTTGATTTCAGGATATATTTCCCTGGTTCCTTTCTACCTGACAATGCTGGGCCCTTTTTAGCCCTCACACCTAAAACTGTAATGCTAGAAAATGACGTTTCATTTGCTGATCTGCTAGTCTTTTAAAATCTACAGTCATCTCCTTACTCATTGGTGGGTCTAAGGGCTTTAAGTACCAAATATGCATCAATGACTCCAACCACATGTCTCCACCCCAGGGCTTTGTTTTTCAGTCTTAACCACTCCACTTGGAAGAATAAAGCATAATTCAAAATTATTGATCTAAAATCAGACTCCTGATATTTTCCCCCCAAAACCTAATCCTCTTCCCATAGTTTCCATATGAGTTCCCCCATTCCTCCCACTCCAAAATCCACATCTGTCAGTGTATCATTTGGTTCTATCTTCAAAGTATATTCTGAAGAAAACCAATTCTCATTACTACTTCACCACTACCATTATTACCTGGTCCAGGCTAACCACCTATTCTGCATGATTATTGCAACAGTCTTTTAATACTGTAGCAGGAATGATCCAAATTAAATTAATTCAGATAACTAAGATAAGTCAGATAACATTATACCTTTATTTCAAACCCACCCTGTCTTTCTCAGAGTAAAGCTCAGAAAAAGCTCAGAGTAAACTCAGGAAAGCTCAGAGTAAACTTTACTTAGAGTAAAGCCCCAATTCTTTAAAATAGCTTAAAATAAAAAACATCTTCTACTTTCTTTGTGCAATCTACTCCTTGATACATGCCATGTTCTTCCTAGAATGTTCTTGGTAGAGAATTTTGGCCTAATTGTTTTCCCAAACTCAAATATTATTCCTCCAGAGAGCAGCATGGCTCATTCCCTTTCTTCTTTCCAGGCTTCATTCAAATGTCATCTTTTCAGGAAGGCCTTCACTGATCACCATCTAAAATGGACACCCCCAACAGCACTTGCCATTTTGTTTCTATTCTATTTTTCACCATCTACCATACTATACATTTTACTTACCTGTCTCCGCCAACTTAAAAATAGCCTCCATGAGTAAAACAACTTTCCATTCATTCATTTCTATGTCCTCATAGCCTAGAATAATGCCAGGCACTTAGCAGGCACCTGATAAATTCCTGTTGACTGAATATATAAATAAATGAAAAGTAGAAGCAGGGAGCTAGGACACTATCTGAATATTACAAGTGAGAAATTATGGTGACTTGAACCAAGTTGGTACCAGTGGACATATTGATGGATTGCAGAGGTAAAGCAAACAAGAGTATTAGGATTCCTGTTACTGCTATTTTTCTCATCATACAAGTGATAAATCTAAACTGCACTTGAATGCATCAATATTGAGTACTCATTAATGTGAGGCGTCCCCCCAAGGACCTGATCTGCTGTCAATTGCCAACATCATTCTGTTTATCAGCCTAGAGAACTAAAGACAGAAACTGGTCTAGATTTGCCAGGTAAAATACATCATACACAGCTGAGTTTGTATTTCAGATAAACAAGGAATGAAATGTAAATATGCTCCCAATACTCCATGAGATGTATTTATATTAAATATATGTACATAAACCTATAAATACATACTATATATATATATATATACATATGTACATAAACATATATTTAGTATAAATATGCCCATGCAATATTTGGACCTGTGTATGCATGTATGTGTGTGTGTGTGTTTGTTGTTTATTTTAAATCAAATAAAACAGTGTCCTTTTTTGTTTTGTTTGTTTATTTATTGCTAATGATGACAACTCTAAGCTAAACTACAGTAAATTCTCTGAAGTAATGAAGATTACTTTGAGTCTTTACAGGGGAAAACATGTTAGTTTTCTGTTGGTTAGAATAAATCTAGTTAGCCTAGTTTTTTCCATTCAGCTTCTGTTTTATCTTTTAGTGGTAAGAGCTATGAAAGATCAGAGCCATAGTTACTTATCTTTAATTTCACTTACTCTCCTTTTTCACTAAAGAATAATTGCTAGCCAATAATAATATCGAGAGAAAAATAAACCATTTCTATAGTCTAGCTACCTAATATGACCTTGCACCTAGTAAAATTACATTGATTTCATAATTCCCTTTCTCCCCATCTGATTAAGTACCTGCAATGTAGAGAAGTCAATAAAAATGTTTGTCTAACAGGCTCCCCCTTCACTCAGCCGAAACTTCAGCAAATGGTAGCTAAACTCAAGCCCTGCCTCTACCCCAACTCTCTTGAGCTGATACACTGTATATATCACATACTATATCATAACCTTGTAACCCTGCCCTAGGATAGCCCTGAATGAACTTCTTCCCCGTTACTACTGTGGGCTCCCTGGTCCTTAGATGCTTACATCTTACCAGAACACTGTAACAGTAGGTAAAGAAAAGTCACAGAGGAAGGAGAAGACCAGAGCAGTCTTAATTAACCAGCTTAAGCAGTAAAAGAAGAAATAAAGCAGAGAGTGGCATGGATAGAACTGGCAGCTCCCTAAATGTATAATCATATAACCGTTTATAGTAAAAAAGTATTATCTCAAATACATGTCATTCCCATTTTTATTTTATTTACAAATATACCTACTGAAGCTCATGTTTAGAAATTGGGTTATCAGCCTCCTGGCTGTTCACATGAAGAAATCTGGTCAGTGATTTAAGTTCAAGTCCAAGATGCTTCCACTTTTCCACCAGAGCCTTCTGACAACTAGTACTGAGTGAGAAGTAAAAAAACAAACAAACAAACAAAAAAACTCTAAAAAATATTCCTTCAACCTAAAGGAATTCTGGGCAAAATGGAAACAACAAAAATGCATCAATATATTGAACTGTTAGAGACATCAAGCTGTTCTATGACTGGCTCTCTTTGGCACATATTTTCACAGGGAAGAAAAGATAGAAAAACATAGGAAAGTGAACTTTAAAAGTGCTTAAAGACAAACCTGTATTCAAAAATTATTGTTATATCTTACATAGTCACATTAGGTAGCTGCTAGGGTATATTTGGAAACCAATGGGTTTCATCTGGTTTGTCCTTTATAGTTAGCTATTCTCCCCCTCCAATCTTAGTTAATTTGCATTAGTTGCTGAATTAGTTTTTCCTTTGTCGGAATATTCGTTCCATAACTTTACCTCAAGATCCTTGCATGCCATCTTGTTTACAATATTCACTGAAGACAAATTTCTTTATTGATGAATGAATTAGAGAGATCATTATGATAAATCTCCTCTCCGGACAAGTTATTTTCTCAGTATTCTATGCTAATGTGTACTTCTTTTTCAATTATTTTTAACTGCATGCGTTGATTTCAAAAGAAATGTACTCTCAGTCCTTTTCCTGTCCATATCCTTCAGTTCAGTTCAGTTCAGTCACTCAGTCATGTCCGACTCTTTGCAACGCCATGAATTGCAACACACCAGGCCTCCCTGTCCATCACCAACTCCCAGAGTTCCTCAGACTCACATCCATCGAGTCAGTGATGCCAACCATCCTTCTCATCCTCTGTCATCCCCTTCTCCTCCTTCCCCCAATCCCTCCCAACATCAGAATCTTTTCCAATGAGTCAACTCTTCGCATGAGGTGGCCAGAGTTTCAACTTTAGCATCGTTCCTTCCAAAGAACACCCAGGACTGATCTCCTTTAGAATGGACTGGTTAGATCTCCTTGCAGTCCAAGGGACTCTCAAGAGTCTTCTCTAACACCACAGTTCAAAAGCATCAATTCTTCAGCACTCAGCTTTCTTCACAGTCCAATTCTCACATCCGTACATGACTACTGGAAAAACCATAGCCTTCACTAGATGGACCTTTGTTGGCAAAATAGTGTCTCTGCTTTTGAATATGCTATCTAAGTTGGTCATAACTTTCCACATCCTTCCCATCCTTCGAAATCTTGCTCAGACTCCATTGGCTTTTTAAATGTACACTCTTCACTCCTATTCTAAAATTTCATGTCACCTAATGCATTTAGCATTTAATCAGATACCATCTTTTTTTTATTCCCTATCTTTTCAAGATTAATGATTCCTTGAAATCAGAATGTCTGATTCATTCACTTCCATCTATCTCAAATTTCTTCTATCAAAATACTTTGATTTATTGATGATATAACTGAAAATAATGAAAGTGAAAATCTATTGAAAGAATGAGGAAGGAATGGGACCAGTAAAGAGCACAAGAATTCATAGCATAGTAATGTAGAATACTAACCCTGTTGGATCAGTGTTAATCCTTGAATATAAGAGCAAGAGTCAAAAAATTGCCTAGTGCTGTACATATATTAAATGTTCAGTAAATTTATGTGGGATGCATAGATTAATACATTAAGCCTACACTTAATTAACCCATGTTCAGTTATTCCAACAGCATTACTCTTACAGCCATTGAAAAGATGACATCACTACTTTTTTTTTCCAATCTCTCATTTTGACTATATAAACAAGCTTCATCTAGAGGAGTTGAAAAACACACGTGACCCTGGTAGGTTTTTCCTACTTTTCCTTACATAGAAAAGAAAAACTGAATCTTTCCTTTACAGTCACCAGGCTATGGAGCAGCAGCTGTATTGTAATCATTTACTAAAGGTAAAAGTTATTAATGAAATTTAGACATAGGTCCAACTTCAGGGGAGTTGGTTCATTTGGTGCATAAGAAAATACAAACTAATAATAAAAAGGCAAAATAACCTATCCCTTGGCTATTATTATGTTTAATAGCTAACTTGAAAGTAAACAAAAATGCTGAGTTGGATCTCAATATTAGACCAGATTCAGATTTCAATGAGCTTGAGCTTTAACCAGTAGCCCAAAGTCACCCCCACGCCCAAGGTAAAAACAGTGCTGGGAGACAGAAAGCACTTCTGAGAACTCTGGTTACTAAGAAGATAACCAACATCAGGGTAAAATACCAAAAAATTATTGAAATTTGAGGGAATAGTGTGAAGGAGTTATTTCATTTTGTTTGTCAGTAAAACCAGCTTCCTGCAGAACCTTTAAGGAAATGGGCTGTGCGCGTGACTAATTGGGAACTGAATGTTTGGCTTGGGATGCTGCAGAGTGGAAGAGCATGTTTGGGTTGATACAAGTCCCACAGCTCAGTAATGAACAGTCACAGATAGATATTGCATGACCCAGACCCAGAGAAGGCTGTTCTTGCAGGTAGAGCCAGGCTGGTATTCCAGTCTCGATAGAAAACCATTATAAGGTCTATTCATTCTGAGAAGAGTGATTGTCCACCTCCCCCTGTGAATGCCAAGTGCAGTACACAAGAAGTAGCAGCTGATATGCTTTGTACGAAAGCTTTTGGGACTGGTTTTATCATAACCAGGATGTTTCCTGAATATCCTGTGTCTCTTGCACTTCATACAGATTCTTTACCCACTGAGTCATAGGCTCATTAATAAGATAATGGGTGAGGGCAGAGAAAACAATCAAGAGACTGTCTTAGCAGGGTGGATATTTTTAAATGGTTATTAAGCAAAAAAGGTAATAAAGCAAAATTTATAGGAATGAAGCAGGAGGAAAAAGAGTCATGAGACTCACCCCAGCAGGGTGGAAATTTTTAAATGACTATTAAGAATTGGGATAAATAAAACACACACTGATGGAGTTAAAACAAAAGCTTAAGTACAGCACTACCAAAGGTTGAGAGGGTTGAAGGGACCCCAACTTGTCCCCCAATATTAAACTGCCTCAGGCAAGTCCAATTCGTTTCTCCCAGTTTGGAAAAAAATTTAGAAGCCTGAATACAGGGATTACAATTAGGAATCTGACCAACAGTCATTTGTATTTGTGGCAGGAGTTGAAGAGAAGAATCAAGTTAAAGACTGACAAGTGATCCAGTGGTCCCTTGGGTTGACTCCTCACTGGAGACCCAAAGCCTTCTGTACAAGTGTGGGTAAAACAGGAGGGAACGAAGGAGGACTTTCCAAGACTCCTTGATATAGGAACCCCAAACTATGGTACCAAAACCCATTGGTAAAGCCCTGGCACAGGCTAAAATTGGATTGAGAACATGTGAGACAGAAAAATGTGAGAGCCAGTAAGACTTCTGTATCCTGATAAGTTGGATTGTTTCAACAGACTTTATGTGAAATGGTTGTGTCTTCCTTACCTGAATGTTTTATGGGGATAGATACTGGGTCTGGCTGGGAAACTCGTCCTCTATCTAATATTGTAAAGCAAAACCCTGTTCATGAAATCCTAACAGAGACTACAGTTAGGAATATAAGAGTTGATGGAATTATAGTAAAAGTTTATGGGAGAATTGATATGTTTAGACAGACTTTAAGTGAAGTGGTTGGATTTTTTTTTAAACTTGATTATATTCACAGATGAAGCTTGTGTTTGGGGAATGTTTCCCCTACTTCTATTGAAAAATAGAAGGCATGTAAATCTGCCTTCCAAAGGATACTAATTGGACAGGCTAGGACATGCTAAATAGACATTAGTAAGATTGACTAAGCTCTCACAGTGTGGAATAGAAGCTGGAGAACTGGAATGAGAGGTGGTTGGGGGACAATTCTCATACATGATAATGCTACCTGGAGCTCTGACTGAAGCTTATGGCAGAAACCTGTGGGCACCTCCCAGCAACTATTACTGGAACTCTGGATTAGAGAATTTTTATTTGAGAGGTATTTTCTACCTCACTGTGCATGCTAAGGCCCTTCAGTCCTGTCCAACTCTTTGTGTCCCTGTGGATTATAGACTGCCAGGCTTCTCTCATGCCTTCCTCCAGGGGATCTTCCTGACCCAGGGATTGAACCCGTGTCTCCTGTGGCTCTGGCATTGCAAGCAAATTCTTTACCACTGAGTCATCAGGGAAGCCCATTCTACTTCACTATCAGACATTAATTGAAGCTACTCAATGACTGAAAGACATAAAATGATCTTGATATCTGCAATACTCATAATGTCTAGGGCAATATCATAAAAACACTGTAATAGGGATGGAAATACCCCCAAAGAGTTTTATAATATAATGGAAATTATTTATACAGAGTAATGTTACTGACAAAGAGCTATGGTCTTTCCAGTGGTCGTGTATGAATGTGAGAGTTGGACCATAAGGAAGGGAGAGTGCCAAAGAATTGATGCTTTCAAAATGTGGAGCTGGAGGAGACTCTTGAGAGTCCCTTGGACAGCAAGAAGATCAAGCCAGTCAAACCTGAAAGAAATCTACCCTGAATACTCATTGGAAGGAATGATGGTGAAGCTGAAGCTCCAGTCTTTTGGCTACCTGATACTAAGGGCTGACTCATTGGGAAAAAAACCCTGATTCTGGGAAAGATTGAAGACAGAAAAGAGGGCAGCAGAGAAGGAAATGTTTGAATAACATCACAGATTCAATGGATATGAACTTGGGCAAGCTCTGAGAGATCGTGAGAGACAGGGTGGCCTGATATGTTGCAGTCCATGGGGTCGCACACGACTGAGCGACTGAACTGAACTGAACTGATGGGGTTGCAAACAGTCGGACATAACTTGTCAACTGAACAACAACAAACACCATGTTGCCTGAGGAAAGGCAAGGCAGAGATCTCATGAGCAAGGAGTCACTTCCCCTAGGACTGACTTTAGAACTGTAGGAGGAGCTACACTACACTATTCAAGAATAGTGTCCTTCAAACAGCTCTCAACTAACCAACTGTGGATGGCAGTTCCACAGTGAATGGATAGCTTATTTGAAAAGTCACCGTTCTAATCAAAGAAGGTAAAAACAAATCAGCTCAGCTCTGTGGGCTGAACTTCACACTGTTTTCCTAGCACTGATGGAAGAATTCAACAGTAGAAAAGAAAAAGCCCCTATGTTTGGATTTTCACTGATTCATGGGCAGTGGTCATTGGCATAGCCATACGGTCCAGCAGGAGGACAGTGGAAACCTGGTCCATTTGGGGCACATCCTTATGGAAACCTCTGTAGGAATTTGGAGGGTACATTAAAAGAGGACATATCAATGCTCATCCAAAATAACGCATCCAGATTTAGAAGATGATTAGAATTTATGGGGTCCAGGGCAGGCCACCCCCAAGTATGCTCCTTTGGCACATTAACTGTCTTGAACAAAAGTCACCTAAGAAGCAACCAATACAAGGGCATTCTGGCCATCCTTTGTTCCCCTGAAAGCAGGAAATAAATCTCCCATGTGAAATGTACCCTCCTTGTACCAGAAGGCAGAAGGCATCTTTGTCACTGGAGATAGAGAATTTAGGCTGAGAAGCCTATATAAACAAACTGTGTTACTCCTTCACTAATTTCTACCCAAGACCCAGCCTTCTTTGTCATGTCAATTCCTGACAAATTTGTTTCTTTGTATAAAAATTGCCTGCTTTGGTCACTTCCTTGAGTCTCATATTTCTATGAGATACCATACTTGTAAAATAAAAATTTGTGTGTATTTTTTCTCGTGTCAATTTAATTATTCAGTCAGCCAAAGAACCAAGAGAAGGGAAAGGGTGTATTTTTTTTCCGCTTATGGAATCAACAAGCAGTTATCCCTTTGTGCTCACTTAAGGTGGCCACCTGGGTCCATGAAATGAGTGGACCTGAAGATATTGCAGCGTGCGGAAATGAGCTGAATCTAGACACAGTCCTTCTGCCCCTTTGAGGCAAAGATTCTAATAAAATCTGTTCTATTTACCAACAAAAGTGATAGAGCCTGCAGCAACCTCTGTGGCAGATTTCCAAGGGGGAAGGTTCTGTTCATAGCTGGCAAGTGAGACGGGTGCTGGTGGCCCTGGGCCCTGGCAGAAATAGACACTATCTCTGGACTAGGCTTTGTTCACCCCGTGATAGATGCAAATGCTCAGAATATTATAAAATAATCAGAATAGAAAATATTGCCCCAATCTGGATAACTGGCCATAGTTTCTTCAGGCTAAAGAACACAACTTGCAAACCAGAATGTCTAACAATGAGCAGAGACATCCTCCTCAGAGTACTAGGTTGATGGAGAATTAGAATGGGCAATGGCAACAATGGTCTACTAGAACTGTGGGAGATAAAGGCAGGAAGGTCTAACCTACACATACCTTCATGAGTGTGTGCTTGCACGCAACATGAACATGAGCAGGATTAGGGAATATCCTAACTGGATATTTCCATTTTTCTGCTGGATCTGGGAGAGAGTGGATGGGGAATATAATGGTATATTTCCTTCTTTATATCATCTCAACATTTTCCCCTACTTGATCAGTGGTCACAGGACCAGGGCTGCAACTTCCAGGACTGGAAATAAAAATGATTCTTAAGCAAGAGATTAAATATAGCAAGAAGCTATATTTTAAATCTTACACCAGAATTCCTAAAGGCCTGATGGGGCAGGACATGCCTTTAGCATTCTGGAAAAATTGGTGTAAGAGTAAAAGCAACCAGAATGCCTGATGGTAAAGATAGCTCACCTGTCTTGTCCCTATGTAACCTTCAGTTCAGTTCATTTCAGTTCAGTCCCTCATGTCCGACTCTTTGCGATCCCATGAATCGCAGCACGCCAGGCCTCCCTGTCCATCACCAACTCCCAGAGTTTACCCAAACTCATGTCCATCGAGTCAGTGATGCCATCCAGCCATCTCATCCTCTGTCGTCCCTTCTCCTCCTGCCCACAATCCCTCCCAGCATCAGGGTCTTTTCCAATGAGTTAACTCTTCATATCAGGGGGCCAGAGTATTGGAGTTTCAGCTTCAGCATCATTCCTTCCAATGAACACTCAGGTCTGATATCCTTTAGGATGGACTGGTTGGATCTCTTTGCAGTCTTAAGGACTCTCAAGAGTCTTCTCCAACACCACAGTTCAAAAGCATCAATTCTTCGGCACTCAACTTTCTTCACAGTCCAACTCTCACATTCATACATGACCACTGGAAAAACCATAGCCTTGACTAGACGGACCTTTGTTGGCAAAGTAATGCCTCTGCTTTTGAATGTGCTGTCTAGGTTGGTCATAACTTTTCCTTTCAAGGAGTAAGTGTCTTTTAATTTCATGGCTGCAATCACCATCCCTATGTGAATAGGAGTAGACCAAGGGCGAAACACTTGTAGACTAGTATTGCTACCAGCAAGCTAGACCAGAACAGTGGCCAAACCTAATGTCTATTCTAAAGATGGAAGAGTTGGAATATAAACGGTGAGAAGGAAGAATAGGCGCTGAGTAAAGTAACAAATAAATGGGTTTTATAACAAGGAAAATGAAATCCAATATTGAATTAGTACCTCAAAAGAAGATTAGAGAAAGAGATGATATTGTCTCTTAGCTCAATTATATCAAGTGCCTTGAAAGGGTGAATCTATGGGGTTGTCTGGACCACTCCTGCCTTTGGAACCTGACAAAATGGAATGACAGCCTACAAACCTGAGTGACCTTCCCTGGGAGACATTTTTGATATGTCTTTCTTTTCTATATGAGGAGGAGCTAAAATGATCATTAATGACTGCACGGGATTCTAGTAAAGTACCTGATACAGAGCCCCTGAAACCCTAGAAAGTGTCAGAATTGAGCTGAATCATCGGACTCCTAGTTGGGACCACAGAAACTGCTTGGTTCATGATTTGGTGACCAGAAGTTTATGTGAATAGTAAAAGAGGTTTACAGGGAAGAAACCCACAGTAGGAAGAATTGGGTTTTCCCTACACAGGTGGAAAGCTGAGTTTTTCATTTTGAGATTCTATGTCCAGAATGGGAATTAAATAAATATTTGTTGAATTGCATAGAATGTACTTGAGACCAGACTGTTGATGCTTGCATCATGACTGTCCTCCTCAAAGAGGAGCCTGGTGGGATTACAAAGCATGAAACTCCTTCTGCACATTTTCATTCTCCTTTATAAGGACAAAATAATCTTTAAGTTAAGTGAAGTTTATCTATATTCCTGTAGAAATAATATGCAATCCCTTCCTCCTCCCAAAAGACTAAATTCTGTATAATTGAAGTAGCATCTAATCAGTAACAATTTGGTTTCTTTTTCTTTTTTTCCCTGGAAAGCTAACTGCATTTACATGATCAGCATGGTACCTATAAAAATATGTGTTAATGTGAGTTCAATCTGAATGATACCAAGTGTTAGAAGTTTTATGGAGCAGATTCACCAGGTGGGAGAGCTTGATTTTTTTTTTTTTTTTTAGTTTTAAAAAATATTTTGAAAATGTTTAAATCTAATAATAAGCTTAATTAAGGTGAAAATAAAAAAAGAAGTACTTAAAGGAGTTATTTTAAGATACTTAAATTTCAGTAAGTCATTATATCAAATAATTATGGGTGCTGAAATAATTTTTAAACTTCCTAATAATGCTTACATTGTATCTTCATTTTTTTTCCTTTGTCTGATTCCAGGATTTAAGTTCCTTTTGAAGCCTGAAAGTAAATTGTTGGATTTACTTTCTTTCCCACTTTGAGTTTTTTGAACTAACATTTCTATAAGATTCTACCTTATGGAATAATCTGTGAGTCAGGCATTACTGATTGGCTCTAAGATCTATAGTCCTCTTTTCCCTTCTGGCTGTAGGATCTTCTGGAGACGTCTGTGCAGTTTAAGAACTCCATTTCTCTATCATATTTATGAGATGTGGCCATGTGACTGAGTCCAGGACAATGAGATACGGAAGTAATGGGTGCAGTGAAATACCTGGACTTGAATTTTTGTCTTATCTAGCTACAGCCCATGGTTTGGGCCAAGCAAAAGAAAGAAAGAAACACCTTAGAAAAAGCTGAATCAGCAAAAGAAGAAATCTGGATTCTTAAATGATCATGGGGAACATGGTGCCCACTGAGCTGGATCATCTTTAGGTTGATGTGTGAAAGAAGTAAAGTTTAATCATATTTAAGACACCACAGTTTAAAATCCGTTTGTTTAAGCAGCTTAGCCTTTGATCTGATACAATTTATCTGAGTTCATCATCTTAACATTAAGAATGTAAATAGATGGCTTTTGTTTTCCTTGTGTTAACTGACTCTTTTGACCTAGGTCCTAAGCCCAGGATTCTGTTCTTACTATGCAAGTGAAGTGAAAGGCACTCAGTCGTATCTGACTCTTTGTGACCTCAAAGACTATACTGTCCATGGAATTCTGCAGGCCAGAATATTGGAGTGGGTAGCCTTTCCCTTCTCTAGGGGATCTTCCCAACCCAGGAATAGAACCCAGGTCTCCACATTGCAGGCAGATTCTTTACCAGCTGAGCCACAAGGGAAGCCACTATGCAAGCCCTAGGCATCTATTCCTGGCTTTCAAGGCAATTCTTGATTATATATATATCTATTATACATAAGTGTATATATTCTAGATATGTATATATACAGATTTTTCTTTTCAACACATTAAATTCATTTTATTGTCATTTATTTCTTATTTCAACAATATCATAAATTAATTAATTGCAATTTTATGGACAGTATGTCTTTATACACATAGAATTTCAAGATACACATTCTGAAATCCTTTCTTTCTTAAAAGATTTGGGGAGAAGAGGGGGTGAGAGAGGATGGATGTCCAGTTGGCATTATCAACCCAATGGACATGAGTTTATGCAAACTCCGTGAGATAGTGGAGGACAGGGAAGCCTAGTGTGCTGCAGTCCATGGGGTCACAAAGAGATGGACTTTTTTTTAATATTGTGGTGGTAAAATAATTGTTCACAGCACCCACCGATAAAGCAGATTGGTTAGATGCCTCGGGATTAGAATTCTGGTCTTTTCGGTAGCCTTGGAGAAGGAAATGGCAACCTGCTCCAGTGTTCTTGTCTGGAAAATCCCAGGGACTGTGGAGCCTGATGGGCTGCCGTCTTTGAGGTCACACAGAGTCAGACACGACTGATGCGACTTACCAGCAGCAGCAGCAGCAACACAGAGCAGTTTCATAGATTTCTAGTAAGAGCTCCTTTTTCATAAGAATCTTGAGACTCATTTTGCTTGTTTTTAAGTGAAGGAGAGTCTTAAGTTTCCCCTTTGCTTAAATACCTATTTCATTTTACATCAGATCAATAGGATTTAGTAAATATCTTTATAGAATAAAGTTTTACTAAGTGGCTATGAAAAAATCATAAGAATGTTCCACTATGACATGAGATGACAGGCATCTTCCAACTTTCCATTTGCCACTTAAGAGCAAAATATTCCCTTTGCCACAAGATTTTACTCTGTGAGGATAGTTTTGTGAATTTTAAATTAAATCTTAACAAGAAAATCTCAGTTAACATAACAGGAAGACACTGCATGAAAAAGCAGAGAAAAGCTATTAACATAGGTGTCAAAATAGATATTATTGGCCCTTTTGAAAAAGGTGGATATATCACCTATATTAAGCTCATGCTTTACAGAAATTGAACACTGGTATAACTTTTAACATTTTATGTATTTTTACAAGCTATTTATTATTCACTTTGATATTGCAAAGAAGGATGCATTTTGTTCAACCTCCTAGAAAATATCTTCTGCTTGCTTTTTTTAGGAATTTAATTCTGATTTAAATGTTTAGTTGCATCTCAATTTTTAGGCCCTTATTCTTTTGAGATAGATTTAATGATATTAACATTCTTCACACTTTTTGAAATTTGGAAGGACACATGGTACCCCTTGAGCCCTAACTACTTCTATGTACATTTTGTAAATACAAAGATACTTTCCTATCGTTGTTGTTGTGTTAGTCATTCAACTGTGTCCGACTCTTTGTGAGCCCATGGACTAAGCCCACCAGGATCCTCTGTCCATGGAATTCTCCAGACAAGAATACTGGAGTGGGTAGCCATTTCCATCTTTGGAAATCTTCCTGACCCAGGGTTCGAACCTGGTCTCTCACATTACAGACAGTTTCTTAACTGTCTGAGCCACTAAGGGAGCCCTAACTATAAAACTACACTAAAAGTCAGAAATTTAACATTCAGTTCAGTTCAGTTCAGTCACTCAGTTGTGTCCGACTCTTTGCGACCCCATGAAACGCAGCATGCCAGGCCTCTCTGACCATTACCAACTCCCGGAGTTCACTCAGACTCGCGTCCATCAAGTCCGTGATGCCATCCAGCCATCTCATCCTCGGTCGTCCCCTTCTCCTCCTGCCCCCAATCCCTCCCAGCATCAGAGTCTTTTCCAATGAGCCCACTCTTCGCATGAGGTGGCCAAGGTACTGGAGTTTCAGCTTTAGCATCATTCCCTCCAAAGAAATTCCAGGGTTGATCTTCTTCAGAATGGACTGGTTGGATCTCCTTGCAGTTAACATTAGAGCAATACTATTATGAAATGGAGGGATGTTATTCAAATTTTTAAAGTCATAGCAATATTGTGTTTCATTAGCTCAGTTCAGTCGCTCAGTCATGTCCAACTCTTTGTGACCCCATAGACTGCAGCACACCAGGCTTCCCTGACCATCACCAACTCCTGGAGCTTACTGAAACTCATATACATACAGTAGGTGATACCATCCAACCATCTCATCCTCTGTCATCCCCTTCTCCTCCTGCCTTCAATCTTTCCCAGCATCAGGGTCTTTTCCAATGAGTCAGTTCTTCGCATCAGGTGGCAAAAGTATTGGAGTTTCAACTTCAGCATCAGTCCTTCCAATGAATATTCAGGACTGATTTCCTTCAGGATGGACTAGTTGGATCTCCTTGCAGTCCAAGGGACTCTCAAGAGTCTTATTTTTCCTTTAAAATTCTGGTCCAGAGTCCAATCCAGTATCACATTAGATTCAACTGTTCAGTCTTTAGTTTCATTAAGATGAAGCTGTTCCACAGATTTTCTTTGACTCTCATGACCTAGATATATTGGAATAATATAGAGCAATTATTTGTAAATGTTCCTCAGTTTGAGCTTGTCTGATATTTCCTTATTCTTAGATACACCCTGGTGGCTCAGATGGTGAAGAATGTACCTACAATACAGGAGACCTGGATTCAAACCCTGGATCGGGAAGACCTCCAGAGAAGGGAATGGCAACTCACTCCAGTATTCTTGCCTGGAGAATTCCATGGACAGAGAAGGGCTACAGTGCATGGGTCACAAACAGTTGGACACAATTGAGTGACTAACACTTTTCACTTTGACTTTCAGATACAGATATGCCTGTTTGACAGTAATACAGAAGTGACGTGTCTTTCTTTACACATTCTAGACAGAAGCATGGATTTGGATATTACTGAAGATGTTGATTTTGATCACTTGCTAAGGTGGTATCTGCCATATTTCTTTACTATAAAATTGCTAGTTTTGCAAATAATCATATTTTGGGTGGAGATACTTTGAGGTATGTAAATATTCTATTCCTCATTTAGTTTACATTGATAAATTATTAGTATAATGAGGGTTAAATGGTGATTTTTTTCCCTAATCATTTCTTCTAAATTCATTACTTTGCATTCTACCATAAGGAAGAGCTTTTCTTTCTCCCCATTCATTAATTTATATCAGTATGGAGTTATGGGGTTTTGTTTTATTTCATAGGTTATATTCCATTATTATTTCAAGATTCAGATTGTCACAGATTTAGTTAGTAGAATTTCCTTCAAGCAGACCCTTGAGTCTTTCTGACATGCTCATCATTCTTTTTAGCATATCTTATTTTTCAAGATATTACAGGCCCATCTTGTCCTTTTCCCATGCCAACCTGGTATCAGCCATTTCTCCAAATAGCCTTGGTTTCTGGTAGCAGAGAATGATTTAGAAACCAAGATGTGAGCAGTAGGTTTGCTCATTGTTACTTCAGACATTGATTACAGACTCTCTCAGAGGACAGAGCGAGTAATTCTAAGCTGGTTTCTCTCTCTAACACATGTGTGTTTAGTTGCTCACTCAGGTCCAACTCTTTATGACCCTTTGGGCTGTAGCCTGCCAGGCTCCTCTGTCCATGGAATTTTTCAGGTAAGAATAATGGAGTGGGTTGTCATTTCCTCCTCAGGGGATCTTTCCAATTCAAGGATCAAACCCGGGTCTCCTGAGTCTCCTCCTTTGCAGGCGGATTCTCTACCTACTGAGCCATCAGGGAAGCACAAGTTTATCTGTTATTTTGACTTATTCTATCTATCTATCCACCCATCCATCCATCTATGTATCTATCTATGCCATAAGTATATGCTGATACCTCCAATTCCAACCTGACAATGGAAAGTTTATGCTAGCCTGCCCTCTCTTAATATTTATTTCTCCCATCTCTGACAGTGAAACCAGGCTTTCATTATCATCAATAGATTTACTTGTTTGCTCAATCCTAGAATACACTGAAAGTAGTTTCAAAACTGGCAAAAATTAAACTTACTGACTCGAGTTGAATATTTGCTTATAATTCTTTCTGCCTTTATCTCAAGTGCATATAAAATGCTTTTTCAACATTATTTGTCTTAGTTTTAGTACTTTTCCTACATTTTCAATGTGGTTATATAATTAAGTTGAAATGGAGTTAGAATTATTCTTATCTATTGATATTTAATATTAGAGTTTCCCTTCCTTTGTTGATGTATTACTGTTGGTGGTGCTGGTGGTGAATATATACAACATTATGGTTCCAGGAGCCTCCACACTAGAAGGTGGATTCAGGGAAGTATTCCTCCACCCATTGTTTCCACTCATTCTTACTTCTTGTCCCCTTCTATTTTGTTTTCACCCTCTCATTGCTTCTACCATCTTTTAAACCACTCTAGAGAAGTGGAGAAGGCAATGGCAACCCACTCCAGGACTCTTGCCTGGAAAATCCCATGGATGGGAGAGCCTGGTAGGCTGCAGTCCATGGGGTCGCTAAGAGTCGGACACGACTGAGCGACTTCATTTCACTTTTCACTTTCATGCATTGGAGAAGGAAATGGCAACCCACTCCAGTGTTCTTGCCTGGAGAATCCCAGGGACGAGGGAGCCTGATGGGCTGCCGTCTATGGGGTCACACAGAGTCGGACACGACTGAAGTGACTTAGCAGCAGCAGCATAAGATATAATATATATTTTACATTATACCACATTTAAACCACTTTGTGTATATATATATACATATACATGTAGACACATGTATATGTATATGTGTGTGTGTGTGTATAAATCTATATATATATATATGCTGTCTGTTATTACACAAAATTTGCTTATTATTGGTATTTTATCCACTTTGCTCTATTCTATTTAAAATAACCTGGGAACTATTATTTATATGTTCATAGATATTTTCCTCATTATATTTGACAGTGACATAGCACTCCATTCTATAATAGCTCATTCCATCATTCTTTTATATATGGGTATTTAGGTGCTTTTCCAAACTTTACAATTCTAAATAATACTGCAATAAATATCTGAATATATATATATATATACACATACATATATATGTATGTGTTTGTGCTGTAATAAATAACTATTCTATAATAAATAACTATGAGCTATAATAAATGTGTACATGTGTGATTCTGCTCAGTCATGTCCAATTGTTTGCAACTTCCTAGACTATGGCCCACCAGGCTCCAGGGTCCATGGAATTTTCCAGGCAAGAATACTGAAGTGAGATGCCATTTCATTCTCCAGGGCATCTTCCCCACTCAGGGATCAAACTCATATCTCTTGTATCTACTGCACTGGCAAGCAGATTCTTGGCCACTGCACTGCCTGGAAAGCCCTAAATTTTATTTTTCTGGATATATTTTTGCATTTTAAAAAATATCCACTAATCCGTATCCACTTATGCATCATTATGACACTAATACATGGAGCCTTCACAGCATGTTTAATATCTACCGAAACCAGTCTACCCTCAGAGCTCTTCTTTCTCATTGTTTTCCTTGCTCTCCTAGAATGTTTATTTTCATAAAAAGCTTAGTATCAACTCTGGGTCCATAAGAAGCTAGGGGGTTTGGGTTGTTGTTTTTAATGGGAATTGTCAAATGTACAAATTAACTTAGAGAGATGTGCCATCTTTATGATGCTGAGTCATCAGATCCAAAACAAGGGATATATTTCAAGTTAATTTTTGTATCTTTCAAGAGCATATTATTCTTTCTCATATTCTTAAGCAGCCTCCAAAATTGCCTATTCCTTTCATTTTGCCTTCTTCATCAGAAGCATCATCTTATCAAGACTGATTTACTGAATCACAAGGAACTTTTAAACCTAAACCCCTTCCGTATGGTCAGAGCGCTAATTTACCAGGACTCTTTTTTCAATATTTTCGCATTCAAGGTTAACTTCTCTTGAATATGATATTATTCAATGTCTTCTCTCTGCCACATATCTCCCCCATCCCACCTCAGTAATCTGTAAAGGTTTGCAACAGGAGCTCCAGAATTATTTCTGCTGGAAATTTTTTTTTTTAACTTAAGTAATTTGAAGTCTTTAGTTTTGCTATCTTTTGATTATACTGAAAGCATTTCTGTGATTCTGTTTGTTCTTCTGTTGTTCTTAATGGTTTATTTGCAAGATACAAGGAGAGATTTGGATTTGGGCTACCGACAAAACTTATCTACTTATAACAAAAATCACCTTTAATTGTCAAGTTAGACACGACTTACATACAGTCTTTACAAAGGATATATGTTACAGAATCCTCCCATAATTAAATAATTCAATCCAGCTCAAGCTTGTTCCTTCAGACAAATTTGAAATCTTCTTTTCATCAGTCAATGATTTGTAACATATTGTGCTCCCTCTCTTTCTTATGGGAAGTAGATTTGGGTAACCAACATTTGTTGTTTAATCTAGGTTTAAATAAGTTAACCCCAGGTTCCCAGTGTAAATATTTATTTCTATCATCCAAATCTGTGGTTTTAATTTGTGTTCTGTGGCGTCTTAGTGGTTCCATGAAGAGGGAGGAGTGGACCTGTGGGCAGGCACAGTATCACTTGATCAAAACAGGTCAACTTTTAATGTGTCTTTCTTTTGAGTTTAAGCTATCATAAGTATATATGGTTCAAAGCCTTTGAAAATACAAATAAAAAGAGAAAAATAAAACAATGCCTACCTCTAAATGGATTTTATGTCTCTTTAAAATTCTTCTAAAGACTCATTGCTTTTTGTTTGTATGAACTTTTTTTAGTAAACCAACTCCATTCCCACTTAAAAGTAGTTCAGAAGAAATAGAATATATAGGAAAAGATTATATCTAACTAGCATGTCACTATTCTGTCTCTGTTTCTTATAACAAAACGCTATTCCGTTAGTTATACACCCAAAAAAGGTACAACTTTAAAACTTAATATTAATATCTGAAAACAACAACTTCCTTAACTCTTATAGTTTTATGCGTTGACTGGGTCTACGTAGGCAGTTTTCTGTTGTTCTACTTGGGGCCCTATGGGGGGAGCACTCAGATGTCAGCTGAGGGTGAAGTCATCTGGCCATTTGTCTGGGATGCTCAATGGACAAAGCTCTCTCCATGTCAACATAATCTCAGGGACTCTCTCCATGTAGTCTTCTCTCATAATCTCTCAATCAGGGTTGCCAGACTCCGCACATGGTGGCTCAGGGCTCCCCAAAGTACAAAAGTGGGAGTTGTGAGGTTTTATTAGATCATAGCCCAGAACCAACATATTCCTCCATATTCTACTAGTTAAAGCTAGTCACAGGCCCAGCCTAAATTGAAGAGGTAGGAACAATACAATGCATAAACACCAGGAGTTATGGCTTACTGGGGTCTATTTTTGCTGTGCTCAACCCTGTCTTACACTCAGAAGTGTAATAAGAAGTGTTGTAAGACGACCCTGTATTTCTCTTTCGTTCTGCTATTTTCCCAAAACAAACCAATCTTTGAATGATTTTCTTTTTAAGAAAAATGTATTGGAGCATAGCTGTTTTACAATATTGTGTTAGTTTATGCTGTACAGCAAATTGAATCAGCTATAAATATACATATATCCCCTCTTTTGGGGATTTTCTTCCCATTTAGGTCACCACAGAACACTGAGTAGAGTTCCCTGTGCTCCAAAGTAGGTTCTCATTCATTTTCTATTTTATACATAGTACTGTATATATATATCAGTCCCAGTTTCCCAATTCATCCCATCTCTCCCCTTTCCCTTTTTGGTGTTCACATGTTTGTTCTCTGTTTCTCTATTTCTGCTTTGCAAATAGGTTCTTCCATACCATTTTTCTAGATTCCACATCTGTTCTGTTCTGTTCAGTCGCTAAGTCGTGTCCGACTCTTTGCGACCCCATGAATCGCAGCACGCCAGGCCTCCCTGTCCATCACCAACTCCCGGAGTTCACTCAGACTCACGTCAACTGAGTCCGTGATGCCATCCAGCCATCTCATCCTCTGTCGTCCCCTTCTCCTCCTGCTCCCAATCCCTCCCAGCATCAGGGTCTTTTCCAATGAGTCAACTCTTCGCATAAGGTGGCCAAAGTACTGGAGCTTCAGCTTTAGCATCATTCCTTCCAAAGAAATCCCAGGGTTGATCTCCTTCAGAATGGACTGGTTGGATCTCCTTGCAGTCCAAGGAACTCTCAAGAGTCTTCTCCAACACCACAGTTCAAAAGCATCAATTCTTTGGCGCTCAGCCTTCCTCACAGTCCAACTCTCACATCCGTACATGACTACTGGAAAAACCATAGCCTTGACTAGACAGACTTTAGTCAGCAAAGTAATGTCTCTGCTTTTGAAAATACTATCTAGATTGGTCATAACTTTTCTTCCAAGGAGTAAGTGTCTTTTAATTTCATGGCTGCAGTCACCATCTGCAGTGATTTTGGAGCCCAAAAAAAATGTACAGTATTTGTTTTCCTCTTTGTGACTTACTTCACTTTGTATGACAATCTCTATGTCCATCCAAGTCTGCATTGGCACAAATTTCATTCCTTTCTATGGTTGAGTAATATTCCATTGTATATCTGTACCACATCTTATTCATCCATTTCCAATGTTGATGGACACCTAGGTTCTTCCATATCCTGGATATTGTAAATAGATCTGCAATGAACATTGGGGTGAATGATTTCTTAATTCTTTAGATGTGTCTTCATTTACTCTGTGCTTTCACTCTCTGACTTCTAACTCTTTAGTTTACATTTGTTCAGATTCCAAGAACCAGTGACCAAACCCAAACATTTACGGGGCAAGTTTTATTTTCTGCAAAATGTCTTCTAATATGGAGGATGCATTCATCAAATATGCCTTATTTCAGTCTTTCTTTCTTTAGTAAGAATTAAAATTATAGAAGAGGCAAAAGCCTTGTCAGCTGAGAATCTAGTTGTTTGTTATTATATCACTTGCCAAGTACACAGTAAGTGATACAACGTACTTGTTGTATTGAAACGAATTCTACAGTGAAATCTTCATGTCCCATGTTTCCACTATCTAGTGAGAAACTTGGCCTGAACAAGATGCTCTTTTCTCAGTAATTGCATTCCTACTACTCAGTGGTACAAAAGCCTTCCTTGTTTCTGTTGTGAGCTTCCTGGCCCTAGGCAACCTGCAGTGAAAGTTCTGAAATAAGGACTTAGAAGTCCTTCAGCTTAGAAGTCCTTCCCTGATGGCTCAGATGGTAAAGAACCTGCCTGCAATGAGGAAGACACAGTTTCAGTCCCTGGGTAGAGAAGATTCCCTGGAGAAAGAAATGGCTACCCAATTCAGTATTCTTGCCTGGAGAATTTCATGGACAGAGAAGCCCGGGGGCTATAGTACATAGGGTCTCAAAGATTCACACACAACTGATCAACTAACACTTTCAGCTTCAGAGTCTGTAGCTAAAAATTTTCCCTTTGGTCCTCAGTGGTCATTATCAGGATTTCTCCAGTACTGACCACACCAGAACTTCTATCAACACATTCTATGCCTGAGCAAACTTTGCACATTTCATTTCCTGATGATTAATTAATGTACCAAAACTTCCCAAAGAAAATAATTAATTTAGATTTTATTTGACAAAATTGCCAAATCTTTTTTTAATCAGCTAGGAATTCAAAGTGACTCGATGAAGTGATAATTTTCAATCTCAAAATTCTGTCCACAGGTTCAGAAGGTAGGTGTATGTTCTGGTTAAATTTCATCTGATAGCTAAATTTTCAGTGCATTTCCAACTAAATCTTAGTCTGTACCCTGTGGCTTCTATCACTGAATCTGTGGGGTGCTGGCTGGAAATGAACTCAGAAATTCTCGGCTGAATTTATCTCAGTAAGATTTTCCGTTCTTGAATATTACACAGCAGGCTACCATTTGATGTGTGGGTTGTGTCTCTTTTAGCAATTAGGAACCAGTGGTACTTAATGAAATAAAAGATAATTTTTAAGTATTGCTAACTTGGACTCTAAGTTATATGTGAGTTTTCTTCCTAAGAACATTTTTCTGAGTATAAATAAGAGGAAGTAGTCGTCTTTCAACTAGGATAAAGAATGCAGCTACACAGCTGATTTGTCACCCACATCAGCAGTGTGAGGCCATATTCAATCCCACAGGCCTGCAGAAGCCTTCTGGAGCCACCTTTTTTAATAAAGGAGAACATATATAGGGGAAGAGCAAGAGGAAAAAAAAACAGTGGTGGAGAGGATACATATAACTTGTTTCACTATTTGGAATATATTCAGTTCAGTTCAATCACTCAGTCATGTCCGACTCTTTGCGACCCCATGAATCACAGCACGCCAGGCCTCCCTGTCCATCACCAACTCCCGGAGTCCACACAAACCCATATCCACTGAGTCAGTGATGCCATCTAACCGTCTCATCCTCTGTCATCCCTTTCTCCTCCTGCCTTCAAACTTTCCCAGCATAAGGGTCTTTTTGAAAGGGTCAGCTCTTCACATCAAGTGGCCAAAGAATTGGAGTTTCAGCTTCAACACTGGTCCCTTGAATGAACACCCAGGACTGATTTCCTTCAGGATGGACTAGTTGGATCTCCTTGCAGTCCAAGGGACTCTCAAGAGTCTTCTCCAACACCATAGTTGAAAAGCATCAATTCTTCAGCACTCAGCTTCTCTTTACACTCCACTCTCACATCCATACGTGATTACTTGAAAAACCATAGCCTTGACTAGATGGACCTTTGTTAGGAAAGTAATGTCTCTGCTTTTCAATATGCTATCTGCTGCTGCTACTGCTAAGTCGCTTCAGTCGTGTCCGACTCTGTGCGACCCCATAGATGGGGGCCCAGTGTCTCTGGGATTCTCCAGGCAAGAACACTAGAGTGGGTTGCCGTTTCCTTCTCCAGTGCATGAAAGTGAAAAGCGAAAGTGAAATCGCTCAGTCGTGTCCGACTCTTAGTGACCCCATGGATTGCAGCCTACCAGGCTCTCCCATCCATGGGATTTTCCAGGCAAGAATACTGGAGTGGGGTGCCATTGCCTTCTCCGAATATGCTATCTAGGTTGGTCATAACTTTCCTTCTAAGGAGCAAGTGTCTTTTAATTTCATGGCTGCAGTCACCATCTGCAGTGATTTTGGAGCCCAAAAAAATAAAGTCTGACACTGTTTCCACTGTTTCCCCATCTATTTCCCCTGAAGTGATGGGACCAGATGTCATGATCTTAGTTTCATGAATGTTGGGCTTTAAGCCAACTTTTTCACTCTCCTCTTTCACTATCATCAGGAGGCTCTTTAGTTCTTCTTTACTTTCTGCCATAAGGGTGGAGTCATCTGCATATCTGAGGTTATTGATATTTCTCCCAGAAATCTTGATTCCAGCTTCTGCTTCTTCCAGCCCAGCATTTCTCAGATTGTACTCTGCATAAAAGTTAAATAAGCAGAGTGACAATATACAGCCTTGATGTACTCCTTTTCCTATTAGCAACAAGTCTGTTGTTCTGTGTCCAGTTCTAACTGTTGCTTCCTGACCTGCATATAGGTTCCTCAAGAGGCAGGTCACGTGGTCTGATACTCCCATCTCTTTCAGAATTTTCCACAGTTTATTGTGATCCACATAGTCAAAGGCTTTGGCATAGTCAATAAAGTAGAAACAGATGTTTTTCTGGAACTCTCTTGCTTTTTCCATGATCCAGCGGGTGTTAGCAATTGATCTCTGTTTCCTCTGCCTTTTCTAAAACCAGCTTTAACATCTGGAAAGTTCATGGTTCACATATTGCTGAAGCCTAGCTTGGAGAGTTTTGAGCATTACTTTACTAGTGTGTGAGATGAGTGCAATTATGTGGTAGTTTGATCATTCTTTGGCATTGCCTTTCTTTGGGATTGAAATGAAAACTGACCTTTTTCAGTCCTGTGGCCACTGCTGAGTTTTCCAAATTTCCTGACATATTGAGTGCAGCACTTTCACAGCATCATCTTCCAGGATTTGAAACAGCTCAACTTCAATTCCATCACCTCCACTAGCTTTGTTCATAGTGATGCTTCCTAATACCCACCTGACTTCACATTCCAAGATGTCTGGCCCTAGGTGAGTGTGAGTGATCACACCATTGTGATTATCTTGATTGTGAAGATCTTTTTTTATACAGTTCTTCTGTGTATTCTTGCCACCTCTTTTTAATATCTTCTGCTTCTGTTAGATTCATACCATTTCTGTCCTTTATTGAGCCCATCTTTGCATGAAATGTTCCCTTGGTATGTCTAAATTTCTTGAAGAGATCTCTAGTCTTCCCCATTCTGTTGTTTTCCTCTATTTCTTTGCATTTATTGAGCCCATCTTTGCATGAAATGTTCCCTTGGTATGTCTAAATTTCTTGAAGAGATCTCTAGTCTTCCCCATTCTGTTGTTTTCCTCTATTTCTTTGCATTGATCGCTGAGGAAGGCTTTCTTATCTCTTCTTGTTATTCTTTGGAACTCTGCATTCAGACGGGTATCTTTCCTTTTCTCCTTTGGTTTTCACTTCTCTTCTTTTCATAACTATTTGTAAGGCCTCCTTAGACAGTCATTTTGCTTTTTTGCATTTCTTTTCCATGGTGATGGTCTTGATCCCTGTCTCCTATCAATGTCATGACCTTCCACCTATAGTTCATAAGGCACATTGTCTATCACATCTAAGCCCTTAAATCTATTTCTCACTTCCACTGTATAGTCATAAGGGATTTGATTTAGGTATACCTGAATGATCTAGTGGTTTTCCCCACTTCCTTAAATTTAAGTCTGAATTTGGCACTAGGGAGTTCATGATCTGAGCCACAGTTCACTCCCGGTCTTGTTTTTGCTGACTGTATAGAGCGTCTCCATCTTTGGCTGCAAGGGATATATAATCAATCTGATTTCAGTGTTGACCATCTGGTGATGTCCATGTATAGAGTCTTCACTTGTGTTGTGGGAAGAGGGTGTTTGCTATGACTAGTACGTTCTCTTAGCAGATCTCTGTTAGCCTTTGCCTTGCTTTATTCTGTACTCTAAGACCAATTTTGCCTGTTACTCTGTTGCTTGACTTCCTACTTTTGCATTCCAGTCCCTTATAATGAAAAGGACATCTTTTTTAGTGTGAGTTCTAGAAAGTCTTGTAGGTTTTCATAGAACCATTAAGCTTCAGCTTCTTCAGCATTACTGGTTGGGGCATAGACTTAGATTACTGTGATATTAAATGGTTTGCCTTGGAAATGAACAGAGATCATTCTGTCATTTTGAGATTGCATCAAAGTACTGCATTTTGGACTCATTTGTTGACTATTATGGCTATTCCATTTCTTCTAAGGGATTCCTTCCCACAGTAGTAGATATAATGGTCATCTGAGTTAAATTCACCCATTCCAGTCCATCTTAGTTCACTGATTCCTAGAATATCAATGTTCACTCTTGCCATCTCCAATTTGCCTTGATTCATGGACCTAACATTCCAGGTTCCTATGCAATATTGCTCTTTATAGCATCAAATCTTGTTTCTATCATCAGTCCCATCCACAACTGGGTTTTGTTTTTGCTTTCGCTCCATCCCTTCATTCTTTCTGGAGTTATTTCTCCACTTATCTCCAGTAGCATATTGGGCACCTACTGACCTGGAGAGTTCATCTTTCAATGTCCTATCTTTTTGCCTTTTCATACTGTTTATGGAGTATAACTAACTTTAAGGATTCCTTTTGTAGCAATGTAAACTAGTTAGCGAGAATTAGTTTAGACAACTAGGACCAACTTGGAGAAGGAAATGGCAACCCACTCCAGTATTCTTGGCTGGAGATTCCCATGGACAGGGGAGCCTGGCAGGCTACTGTCCATGGGTCACAGGAGTCAGACATGACAGCGACTAAACCATCACCACCAGGTACCAACTATACAATGTAGAGCCTTGTGTGCAATACATACCAGGATCTGATACTTAGGAGGAGACTTTCCCAAGTCTGAAGAGCCTAGTTATTTACATTGATCTCTCTATCTACCTACCTATCTGTTTATCTTTCTATGTATTAATATCTACCTATCTACACACACATGTATTTTCTCTATAATTTTAATTTTATTCCTCTTGAACCGTATTTCTGTTAATTTTACTGCAAGTTTTTACTCTTCCTTTCTAAACTAATATGACCCTCAAAGTGTTCCTGATAGCATTTTTCTGTGCTTTGCTCTGACTAGTTTCCCTGACTACCTCCATTGATCACAAAAGAGGTAATTTCCCTTTTGTGACAATAAAATCCTGCTTCTCTCCAACATTTCTCTAGCTAACTTTCCCCCTGTTGGCTCAACTCTATTTCTGTGCATTAATAATTTAAAAAAGAAGAAGGAAAGCACAAAAAAATGAAATGAAACTTATTCCTGATCATTATTAACTATACTGTTTGAATGCTTCAAGTTCACTCATCAAACCAATTTATTCCTTATTAGTTTACATGGAATCACTACAGACAAGGGCTGTAAAAAATAATATTTGTACAATTAACTATAATTAAAAGAGAAAATAAATAAGTACCATACACCTATGAGAATATAGGCACTTTATATATAGTACTTTCTATATGCTAAGCACAACCCATGCGTATACTTCCATCACATCATTTAAATCTCAGAACACCTCTAAGAGGCAGGTTCCTTTACTATCCACCTTCACAGGTGAGGAAATTGAGATGCAAAAAGATTAGCTAACTTGGCCAGGATCTTGGAGGAAAGGCTGAGACTTGAATCTGTGTCTGGGGAGAGATCACTACTGGGAAGGAGTCAAGTGCAAACTAGAATGTGTTCCATGATATCAGGTGTGCTGATGGATACTTTACTTATATTATCCCATTTACTATTCACAATGACTGTATTATGAACTATTCACAATCTCTGCATTATAGAAGAATTAATTCCTCATTTTGAGATGAAGAAACAGATTCATAAACTTTAAGAAAACTTGTTTAAAAAACCATTAAGATGCAGAACTGTGTTTAAAACTTGGGTCTCTTTCTTAAAAGTAGTCTCTTTCTATTGGACTTTGTGATACTGGTGCCTTTTGAGCTGGGCATTAGAAAGAGTTGTACTCAACATACAAAACTGAATGTATTGGGTAGGGGAAGCTTAAAATCAAAGAGAATATTGTGCTGAGGTACAAAGGTTCAGATCAGCAAATGGTACATTATCAGTGTTTGAGTGCTTTTTCTGGTAGGTGGTGTGGATACTGTTGGTTTCAAGCAGAGAGTAGCCTAAAGAAATTTTAGGAACTTTTCAGAAAGATGAGTTTGCCATCAATGTAGAGGACCAATGGGAAAGACGGATATGTGAATGAGGTCATATCTTCAAGACCTGAAGTTTCATTAGATTTAGAGAGTAGAAAATAAATAAATAAATAAATAAATAAAGCAAGAAAACTGAGACTCAGTATTCATGTAGGTTACTAGATAAAAAAGTGGGGTTGCTGGCTAAGGTAGAGAACCAGGCAGAGGAGCAGGTTTGGGACAAAAGACGATGACCTCAGTCTTATAAATGTATTCATTTGATACACACATGGGGCACCAAGATATCCACAACTAGTTGGATGTATATGTCTGGTTCTGGAGACTAAATTAATAATGTTGGAATTATTAATGAAGTTATGGGACTAAATAAGTCTACTCAGAAAAGGCATGCAAAATAAAAAGATCCTCTAGGATATATGCAGCAAAGCAATCTCTTTGAGTCAAAGACAGAAGACAAATTTTAAGAGGTTTGAGATGGCCCAGACAATGAGAATATGGACATAGGGAGAAATGACCATAACAGGGTCAAAATAAGGGTCAAAATTTTGTTGTCATAGTGATTGTTTGTTTCATTGGTGATGGTAAGGGTTCTTCCTTTGCTTAATGTTGTCCCTTGAAGTTAAAAAAAAAAAAAAAAGAGGAACCCTGAGACAATTAATGATGTTGGAACAAGAAGCAAGTACAGAGTGAAATATTGAAAACTGGAAAGATAACTAGAAGGAAATAAATTATGAAACAGGAAAACTTTAGGAGATTGAGTCAAATGCAGGTAGAGGTATTAGCTTATCATGGGAAATTAACAATTTCTTCATCTGAAATGAAGGAAAAAAGAAGAATAAAATAGATTTTGAAGAATAGATAGCTTAGAAAGGAAGAAATTTATTTAGCTCAAATTATGTATGTATGTGAAAGTCACTCAGTCGTGTCTGACTCTTTGTGACACTGTGAACTGTAGCCCAACAGCCAACTCAGTCTATGGGATTTTCCAGGCAAGAATACTGGAGTAGGTTGCCATTTCCTTCTCCAGGGGATCTTCCCAACCCAGATCTTCCACATTTCAGCTAGACTCTTTACTGTCTGAGCCACCAGGGAAGCCCATAATGAAAGAAGAGAAAAGAGGAACAAAATAGATTTTGAAGAATAGATAGTTACGGAAGGCAGACATTGATTTAGCTCAAATTACATACCCTTCATTTTCTTGGAAGAATTAGAGGCAAATTTATCTTCTGAGAGGAGCTGGAGTATGACTTATGATATAATAGAACATTAACTATATTCAGTATAATCGGAAAGAGTGGGGATTTCCCTGGTGGTCCAGTGGTTAAGAATCTGCCCTGTATTGCAGGAGATGTAGGTATGAATCCTGATTAGGGAACTAAGAGCCCAGATGACTCTGAGCAGCTAAGTCCATGTGCAGCAACTACTGAACCTGTGCTCTGGAGCCTGTGTACCACAACTAGAGAGTCTGTGCCCCATAACAAAAGATCCTGCATGCTGCAACTAAGACCTAATGCAGCCAAATAAATAAATATTTTAAATGAGTAAAACACTAAAAAAAAAATAGGCAGTAAGAGTAAGGAAGCTGGAGCCAAATTGCATAGGTACCTTGAGATTTAAAAGGAAACCTGCAGCTTCCAATAGTGTGTACCTTACAATAAAAGGATTAGAAGATCTCTTAAAGTCAGAGATACTATAAATTTCCCATCTGATGACCAGTTTTATTTATGTAATGCATAAAATTTGGGACACTTGAACAGAGAACATGAAAATGATTTTTTTTAATTAAATTTTATTTTGAAAATGATTTTTTAAATGTTAAAAACCTCTATGGAAATGTCTCAAGTCATCATCTATTTATAGGGATATGTCATATTGGAAATTACATATGAACCCACCTTTAGAAATTATTTATGAACTTACCACATCTAAAAGACAAAATGGTTGCCTGAGGAAGCCTTACAAATAGCTCAGAAAAGAGAGGTAAAAGGCAAAGGAGAAAATGAAAGATATACCCATCTGAATGCAGAGTTCCAAAGAAGAGCAAGAAGAGATAAGAAAGCCTTCCTCAGTGATCAGTGCAAAGAAATAGAGGAAAACAAGAGAATGGGAAAGACTAGAGATCTCTTCAAGAAATTTAGACATACCAAGGGAACATTTCATGCAAAGATAGGCACAATAAAGGACAGAAATGGTCTGGACCTAACAGAAGCAGAAGATATTAAGAAGAGGTGGCAAGAATACACAGAAGAACTATACAAAAAAGATTTTCATGATCCAGATATCCATGATGGTGTGATCACTCACCTAGAATAGACATCCTGGAGTTCAAAGTCAAGTGGGCCTTAGGAAGCATCACTATGAGCAAAGTTAGTAGAAGTTATGGAATTCCAATTGATCTGTTTCAGATCCTAAAATATGATGCTGTTAAAGTGCTGTACTCAATGTGCAGCAAGTTTGCGACTCAATAGGCCAGGAAGTTTGGAAAATGCAGCAGTGGCCACACAACTGGAAAAGGTCAGTTTTCACCCCACTCCCAAAGAAAGGCAATGACCAAACAATGTTCAACTACCGCACAATTGCACTCATCTCACACACTAACAAAGTAATGCTCAAAATTCTCCAAGCTAGGTTTCAATAGTATGTTAATCAAGAACTTCCAGATGTTCAAGCTGGATTTAGAAAAGGCAGAGGAAACAGAGATCAAGTTGCCTACATCTGTTGGATCATAGAAAAAGCAAGAAAATTCCAGAAAAACATCTACTTCTGGTTCATTGACTACACTAAAGCATTTGACTATGTGGATCACAACAAACTGTGGAAAATTCTTTAAGAGATGGGAATTCCAGACCACTTTACCTGCCTCCTGAGAAACCTGTTTGCAGGTCAAGAAGCAGCGGTTAGAACCAGACATGGTAAAATGGACTGGTTCCAAACTGGGAAAGGAGTACGTCAAGGGTGTATATTGTCACCCTGCTTATTTAACTTTTATGCAGAGTATGTCATGTTAAATGCCAGGCTGGATGAAACACAAGCTAGAACCAAGATTGCAGAGAGAAATATCGATAAACTCAGATATGTAGATGACACTACCCTTATGGCAGAAAGCAAAGAGCAACTAAAATGTCTCTTGATGAAGGTGAAAGAGGAGAGTAAAAAAGCTGGCTTAAGGCTCAACCTTCAAAAAATGGAGATCATGGCATTTGGTCCCATCACTTCATGGCAAATAGTTGGGGAAAAAATGGAAACAGTGACAGATTTTATTTTATTGGGCTCCAAAATTACTGTGAATGGTGACTGCAGTCATGAGGAGATGCCTGCTCCTTGGAAGAAAAACTATGACAAACCTAGACTGCATATTAAAAGGCAGAGTCATCACTGTGTCAACAAAGGTCCATATAGTCAAACCTATGGTTTTTCTAGTAGTTACGTATGCATGTGAGAGTTGGAACATAAAGAAGGCTGAGTGCTGGAGAATTGATTCTTTTGAATTTTGGTGCTGGAGGAGATTCTTGAGAGTCCCTTGGACTACAAGGAGATCAAATCAGTCAATCCTAAAGGAAAGGAACCCTAAATATTTACTGGAAGACTGATGCTGAAGCTGAACTGCCCATCCTTTGGCCATCTGATGCTAATAACTGACTCATTGGCAAAGACCCTAATGCTGGGAAAGATTGAGGGCAGCAGAAGAGGGAGATGACAGAAGATGAGATGACTGCAGGGCATCACTGACTCAGTGAACATGAGTTTGAGCAAACTTGGGAGATAAAGAAAGGCAAGGAAGCCTAGCATGCTGCAGTCTATGGGGTTGCAAAGAGTCAGGCACAAATGAGCAACTGAACAAAGACAGAATCTAAATTACTTTTCATTCCAATTTTTTAACTTTTTTTGACATGCTTTTTTGTCTAGTCTTAGAATTCTAGGTCTAAGACAGTGTTCTGTTTTTCCTGTAAAATATTCCACAGAAAGGGATCCACTTGAAAACTGAGATAAAAATTTGAAGTGGCTCTGAGTTATGAACAAATTAAGACCAGCTTCTACAATTCATCATATGAAACGTTCTACCAAACAAAATTCTGACTTTTGTATATGTTTTTCTTTTACTTTGTAACTAATGAAGTAACTGCATCACCTCTGGTGCTTTAAAGTCCCTACTATACTCCAATTTTTAAAAAGTCCCTAAGTGTCTCTCCAAAATACATATTCCTGTACTCTTAAGAGATGAGTACATAACACAGTTATTCCTGAGGCAGGACTGATCCAGTCTGTGGGAGCAAAACTCATAAATGATTTCTTCAAGGATTAGATTTTAAATAAATTTCTAGGACCTTTCTGATGTTCATCATGGCAACCAATTTATATGCTCGCATTAATTTGTGAGAGAGTTTTGATCTGTACATCATCAATATGTAATTGAATTCTATTTCGTTGTGTTTTTATTTAATTTGCTACATAATTTGAGGCAAACATCAATTTTGACTGGCATTTTCAGTAAATTGACAGTTGTTTTACTTACATGACTGGTTATTTTGGCATTCGATATAAGCAAAACCTCCCTAGTGAGTCCAAGATAATTTATGATAGCATTGTACTTCATGTGTCAAGCCAAACTTATTTAACTAGCTATTTCACATCTAGTGACAACAGTAGACATTACTAACTCATTAAAATTCAACATTGTGTCACACATGAAATCTCTTCATCACTTAACTTTAAAATAACCAGAACTATTGTATACAAATGAATATATGTATACTATTACAAGTGCTTTTGTAATGATTTTTCTAAGTAACTAAACCATAGAGAGACCAAAAAGAGATTTTTTTTCCCCCGGGATGATTTGGAGAGTGTACACAAAAGATGACGTTCTTTACAAGAAAGGGAGCAAATTGGTTTCATGTGCTTTCAGCATAGATTCTGGAATAAAAAAATGACTGAAACAGACTTGGTCACTGATGATACATATACTTTTATTTTTACCGCCTAATTATTTTAATCATGGTTTGTGACAAGTAATTTTTACAGTTGAACACTGGAATATACACATACATATACATATATATATTCTTTGTTCCCATCTGTTACAAATTTCATTATGCCATTCTTACAAATAAGGAATTCTGTAAGCCTCCAGTTACTTTAGTCATACAGCATCATTCTCTTCAAAACATAGACAGAGAATGAAAGAGAACTTAAGAAAGACAACAGAACAATGAACTCCTTATATTCTTTGTTTAGGGTCACTTTGAAGCAAATCATTTCCTTGTCAAGCCTTCTTCCTGGCACCTAAGTCATATCTACAAATAGTTTCCATGATAACCGTTTGCCTACTTGGCCACTTGAGGAAACTGTGGAACATTTTCCAGTTGCTTATAGAGAAACCTCAAAGTAGAAAGCAGTTTTTCTGTTATCAGACTCACTGACTCCTATCTTGCCCGTTATAAAAGACCTTTTAAGTAAGCCTATTTTTGTCTATAATCAAATACTCAAGAAGTGGCCCTTTAGTGATGTAAATGTACTTCCTTCCCCTGTTAGAATTCTTTCCCTAAAGCCGAGTCCTTTGTTGACCTTTAGCTCAACAACCATCTTGAAATAGCAGCTCTTATTCTGCTCTTCTGGGATGATAGTAATCCTGAGCATGTATTCTAATATATGGTGATATAGTCACCAGTGTTTCAAATACCAGTGGAAATGCAATTCTCTGCTATAAGGAAGCACTTATGAACTGGCAAGGAATAAATGGCTGCTGTCAGGAATAAGTGTCTGTGGTATCAAAGCTCTGGCAGACATACATGCTTAGAAGTTAATGAATTTCTTCCACGCCTACCTTTGTGATACTGTATCTAGAAATTTGCTGTGTGTTTTTGCAAATATATAGTGCTTGGGAAATCATAAGAACAAATGAGATTTAACTTTGACATTTATTAAGACTTCATTTTGGTAAAGAAGACTGGTTTAGAAAAACCTGAAAACATATTTATCCATGCTCACCATTTTACATGTTTGCCAAGTCATCAATACTTTAACCAAGACCACGATTCATTTGTAAGATATTTTACATTGGAAGTTTCTGGTGTATCTATAGCACAACAGTGTTAAATATAAAATGAAGAAAAAGATGTATGAGTGATTATACCCAGAAATATTTGCCAAAATTTTTTTTTCAATACTAATACTTTTGACTTAATTTTTTGGTTGCTTTTTGAATTTTCATTTTTAGGAACAGTCAGGAACTTGTTTAAATGAGTATGTTCTTCCTCAGTTTAAATGCTAAATCCACTTCCTGGAGGCAGTCTAACTATATATCTGATAATTAGAGGAAAGGGAAAGTAGACAGTCTTTTTTAGGTGTTAACACCAGAGAAATTTCATCATCCAACAAGGAACAAAATCTGTCTAGAAAAGACAAGTTGAATTACCTGTTGCCGACAGTTCAAAGAAATCAAAGCAAGATTAGTATTAATGACAAAACAAACATGTTTCTTTGTCTTAAGCATAAATGAGGTACACTATACTCCACTGAAGATCAAAGGATAATTTTCAATGAAAGTGTAGCATTCTTTCCAAAAAGCATGAGAAAACTAAAAAAATGAGGCATTCAGATTTCATTTTTTTTCCTTGTGTGATTCTTTAATGAAGACCAATTGAAATTCTTTTGGAAGGTGTCAGGTGTAGGTGTTGAAATGTATAATCTTATTATTACAGACTTTGCAACAGTAAAATATCCTTTTTAGTGTACGTTCTGACTTGTTAGTATTGGAACAGAAACATTGTAGGAAAAAAAATTGAAACTATCAAAGTAGAGCTATAGGAGAACAAAAAACTCCTGCAGACACTGTCATAACTGGAATTTTACCCTCTCTGAACCAGAGGGCAATAAGCAAGGGCATTTTTCATATCACCCTTGTTCTAAGAAAGCCAAGACAAAAGTGTCATTAAGAGGATACTGTTTATCTGCTCCAAAAGGAGGATGTTTGGATACGGAGTAGGCAGCTTGACCTTAAGACCTTATCTTTTGGAATCTCTTTTCCATCTTCTATCATCACCACATTCTCATCTGTCAGTGAAAATTCACTTTCTCAAACATGTCCTGATCTCTCATCCCCAAGGACCATCTATTAATGAGGTTTTCACTGCAATGCCTGCTCTTCCTTCTCCACTTCTCTTTTTCCTTTTCTTCACTTTAAAGAAAAAAAATACTATTATCTCATTACAGAGACTTTCTTGACCTCAAGTTACCCTCCCCAGACTGGGATAGATTCTCCTCTATCGTATATTCTAGTTCCTAAACGATATTACCATTGTAACTTTTGCTAACCCCATTCCCTCTTAGATTGAGAATAAAAGTTTGCTGAATGTTGTAAGATCAAACTTTCCTGAAAGTTTTCAATCCTGATCCACAAATGGAAACATTTCCACTTAATCATTTCAGTTTGCTAACAGGTGTTTTATAATGTGTGAGAGGTAGATACTGGGCATATCCATCTGTTCAATGTATCTTTACCTTTCAAGACCACTAGTGACATGAAATGACCACAGACTACAGTCATTATCCAATAGATAATACCAGATACGCTGAGAAACAAACAAGTCTATGGCTTTAATGCCAGTGTCTTGTTGCCTTATGTTTCCCTCCAATGTTTAAAGGTATATGTAAATAGAGATGGAGTACATCATAGAAACGCTGGGCTGGAATAAGCACAAGCTGGAATCAAGATTGCTGGGAGAAATATCAATAACCTCAGATATGCAGATGATACCACCGTTATGGCAGAAAGCGAAGAGGAACTAAAAAGCCTCTTGGTGAAAGTGAAAGATAAGAGTGAAAAAGTTGGCTTAAAGCTCAACATTCAGAAGATCATGGCATCTGGTCCCATCACTTCATGGCAAATAGATGGGAAAACAGTGGAAACGGTGTCAGACTTTATTTTTGGGGGGCTCAAAAATCACTGCAGATGGTGACTGCAGCCATGAAATTAAAAGATGCATACTACTTGGAGGAAAGTTATGACCAACCTAGATAGCATATTAAAAAGCAGAGACATTACTTTTCCAACAAAGGTCCATCTAGTCAAGGCTATGGTTTTTCCTGTGGTCACGTATGGACGCGAGAGTTGGACTGTGCACCAAAAGAAAGCTGAGTGCCGAAGAACTGATGCTTTTGAACTGTGGTGTTGGAGAAGACTCTTGAGAGTCCCTTGGGCTGCAAGGAAATCCAACCAATCCATTCTAAAGGAGATCAGTCCTGGATGTTCTTTGGAAGGAATGATGTTAAAGCTGGAACTCCAGTACTTTGGCCACCTCATGCGAAGAGTTGACTCATTGGAAAAGACTCTGATGCTGGGAGGGATTGGAGGCAGGAGAAGGGGATGACAGAGAATGAGATGGCTGGATGGCATCACCGACTTGATGGACGTGAGTTTGAGTGAACTCTGGGAGTTGGTGATGGACAGGGAGGCCTGGCGTGCTGCAATTCATGGGGTCGCAAAGAGTCAGACACAACTGAGAGACTGAACTGAACTGAAATAGAGATGGAAGGCAAGACCAAAAGGTCAAGATGTAGTTTCACACCCTTCTCCATACTCCCCTACTCCTGGGGAAAAAACAATGTTAAAGTTACAGCTAAACTAAATTCCCCCTTCGGTATTCTTTGGTATCTAAGGACTCAAAATGGAAAGGAAGGGAATTTTACAGATCAATTTAAAATTACATCCATAAGTATGATACTGTTATTAAATTTATGGCTAATCTGAAAATATTTGGAATGATCTTTTCCCTAGTTCTTTATTGTCTGTGTACATGCTCAGTCATATCCAACTCTTTGTGACTCCTCTAGACTGTAGTCCACCAGATCCTCTGGTAAGAATGCTGGAGGGGATTTCCATTTCCTCCTCCAAGGGATCATCCTGACCCAGGGATTGAACTTGTGTCTCTTGCGTCACCTAAATTGGCAAGTGGAGTCTTTATCACTGTGCCACCTGGGAAGGGCAGTTCTTTATTATAAAACTTAACTGTTATATCACAAAAGTGTATTTCATTTTAGAGGTATTGATTATTCATGTCCCCAGATCACTGAACTGAAAGAGACAGTTATTCTAAAATATTTTATTTATAAACCAATCTACTGCCATTTAAACCATTCTCAGGTTCAGAAATGAAAACTAGCTATGACAAATATTTTAGGCAGTTTAAGTAGATCACACATTCATGAGGTTAAAGAGAATATTGTTGCTGTATTTCTATGTAATTTGAAAAATATATCACAAATTAAAGTCTTAGACATAAGTGTATTACTTTGATGTAATAGAACATGCCTCAGAAAGAACTGGAGTTTGAATTAATAAGCACTTCCTTTTCACTTATTTATTCCATCCCTGTATGGTATAGAATCCTTACAATATGATACTCACTTTAAACTGACTAGTTATACAATGGTGAATGAGAGATGCCTCTTCTTACCATTAAGTCTTTTAAATGGTTAAATATGTGGCCATATATTTGTGAGGAAAAAATTTTTTTTCCTCTTAGCTTTTACCTGCTATAAATCACTATGATTGCTATTGATTCTCTATTTGTGTAAAAGATGTTAAAAGAGCACTTTGAATGGGAGCATGAGTTTGCTAACAGAGACGGGTATGAGATGGGCAGGAGACCAGAATCTGAAGAACCTTGTAAAATGTGGCATGCAGTTTTAATTATATTCCAAATACAGTGGGAAACTTTAAAAGGTTTTAAGTAGAGAGAGATCTACTTTTAAGATTTGCATCTTAAAATGAATACTTGAGCTGCTACAAAGAGCATGAACAGAAGTAGAGGGCAGTGTTAGGAGGTCACTGCAGTGAGGAGAAATCTGGCTAGGGCAGTAAAATGGAAGTAAAGACGGCTGGAAGAATGGATTTGAGATCTCTATTCTGGACTTAAGTCATAGGCTTCTGATTAATTAGTCAAGTAGGATTAGAGAAGAAAAACAATCAAGGTTTCCTGCTTGAACAACAAAACAAATATTGATAACCATTTTTCTGATAAAAGGAAGATGGAAGATAAAAAATCATTCATTTATTTATTGGACATTTTATATTCAAAATATCTATGAGCAATCCAAATGAATGTGTCAGGACTTGACATGTTTGGCTTGCATCAGTTCAGTTTAGTTCAGTTCAGTCGCTCAGTCGTGTCTGACTCTGCAACCTCATGAATCGCAGCACACCAGGCCTCCTTGTCCATTACCAACTCCAGGAGTTCACTCAGACTCACGTCCATCGAGTCATTGATGCCATCCAGCCATCTCATCCTCTGTTGTCCCCTTTTCCTCTTGCCCCCAATTCCTCCCAGCATAAGAGTCTTTTCCAATCAGTCAGCTCTTCGCAGAAGGTGGTCATAGTACTGGAGTTTCAGCTTTAGTATCATTCCATCCAAAGAAATCCCAGGGTTGATCTCCTTCAGAATGGACTGGTTGGATCTCCTTGCAGTCCAACACCACAGTTCAAAAGCATCAATTTTTCGGCACCAGTTTTCTTCAAAGTCCAACTCTCACATCCATACATGACCAGAGGAAAAACCATAGCCTTGACTAGATGGGCCTTAGTTGGCAAAGTAATGTCTCTGCTTTTGAATATGCTGTCTAGGTTGGTCATAACTTCGCTTGGATGAGAACTGCTAAATCCTGAAAAATATCTCAGACCATGAGACTGAGGTCTTATCAGGTAGATGTAGAGAAGAAAAAAAGTCTTGGAACCAGACACCAGGTTCTTCAGAGTATATCCCAAATACAACCACTTCTCTTCACCTAATCTTTGCTACCATAGTCATCTCTCGCTTGCATTATTTCAAACCACAAATCATCTCCCACCTCTTTTTACTCCTCTTTCCTACAACCTATCATTATTATCTACTTAATACTTTATTGGTCAGGGTATTTTTGCAGAAACTAACACTTGTGACTGGCTGGCAATTTGTTATGTAAATGAATATTGAAACACACATCAGTCAATAACATTTGGGTAACAAAAGACAACTAAAAGATGATCCTGAGGAAAACTAAGTCAGATGTGCCCCAAACCCTCCTTCGATGAGAAAATGAGATCCTTACGGTGACAAGTAAGACCCTCCCTGATCTGGACCACAGTTAGATCTTGGGCTTAATCTCCTTCTGTGCTCCCCTAGATCTTCTCTGCTTCAACCAGGCATGCTGCTCAGCTCACTACTGCCTAAATCCACCAGATGTGGTCCTGCTCCAAGCCCTTTGATCTTAGTATTCCTCTGTCTGGAGCAATCTTCTCCTAGAATTGCATGTGCCACTCATATATGAACTCAATGATTTCTGCAACCACTCAAGATCATTTTTATGAGAGGTGTGACCTTTGTTGTTATACAGGATCAGAATAATAAAAGGCCTCATATTCTGGATTAATGTTCTGGTGTCTTGAAATGCTGAACAATATCTGAACAAAGGCCCTGTACTTTAATTTTTGCTCCGGATCCTAGAAGTTCCATAATCAGTTCTGTAACAAACAGCTCTAATCCACTCTATTTTCTTTACCCTCCATCTGGGTATAGTTATTTCTCCACAATACCTATCAAATTCTAATTTATCATAAACAATTATTTTATTTTTGTCTCTCTCTATCAAAATTTCATGGGAATAAGATATTACAAATATTGTTCACTGTTCTGTCTCCACTGCCTATATGTCTGGCACATTATAGGTTCTTAGTAAGGATTTTTGAATGAAAGAATAAATTAATGATTAAATGAACACAAGAATTAGAGAGAGTAGGAAATAAATGGGAGAAGGGAATGGCAACCCACTCCAGTACTCTTGCCTGAAGAATCCCATGGATGGAGGAGCCTGGTAGGCTGCAGTCCATGGGGTTGCTAAGAGTCTGGACATGATTGAGCAACTTCACTTTCACTTTTCACTTTCATGCATTGGAAAAGGAAATGGCAATCCACTCCAGTGTTCTTGCCTGGAGAATCCCAGGGAGGGGGGAGCCTGGTGGGCTGCCATCTATGGGGTCGCACAGAGTCGGACACAACTGAAGCGACTTAGCAGTAGCAGCAGGAAGTAAATGAGACTTTGATAAAAGAAGTGTATGGGAGAAAAATCAAGTGTTTTTCCAATGAAAATGCAGAGAAAAGTTTTTCAAATGGAAGAGTAGTTAAATGTGGTGAAAACTACTAAAGGGTCAAGTAAGATGATCTACTTCTGCTTTATTGACTACGCCAAAGCCTTTGACTGTGTAGATCACAACAAACTGTGGAAAAGTCTTAAAAAGATGGACATACCAGACCACATAATCTGCCTCCTGAGAAACCTGTATACAGGTCAAGAAGAAACAGTTAGAACCAGGCATGGAACAATAGACTGGTCCCATATTAGGGAAGGAGTACATCAAGGCTGTATACTGTCACCCTGCTTATTTAACTTCTATGTAGAGTACATCATGCAAAATGTCCAGCTGGATGAAGCGCAAGCTAGAATCAAGACTGTTGAGAGAAATGTTGATAACCTCAGATATACAGATGACACCACTCTTAAGGCAGAACGTGAAGACCAACTGAAGAGCCTCTTGATGAAAGTGAAAGAGGAGAGTGAAAAAAGATTACTTAAAATTCAACATTCAAAAAACTAAAACCATAGCATCTGGCCCATCACTTCTTGGCAACTAGATGGTGAAACAATGGAAACAGTGACAATCTTTATTTTGTCAGGTTCCAAAATCACTGCAGATGGTGACTGCAGCCTTGAAATTTAAAGACACTTGCTTCTTGGAAGAAAAGTTATGACAGTCTAGAGAGCATATTAAAAAGCTTTGCCAATAAAGGCCATCTAGCCAAAGTTATGGTTTTTCCAGTAGTCATGTATGGATGTGAGTTGGACTAGAAAGAAACCTGAACACTGAAGAATTGAAGCTTTTAAACTGTGATATTGGAGAAGATTCTTGAGAGTCCCCTGGACTGCAAGGAGATCAAACCTGTCAATCATAAAGGAGATCAACCCTGAATATTCATTGGAAAGACTGATGCTGAAGCTCCAATACTCTGGCCACCTGATATGAAGAACTGACTCATTGAAAAAGACCCCAATGCTGGGAAGGATTTAAGGAAGGAGGGGGAGAGGACAGTACAGGATGATATGGTTGGATGTCATCACCAATTCAATGGACATGAACTTGAGCAAGCTCCGGGAGTTGATGATGGACGGGAAGCCTGGTGTGCTGCAGTCCATGATGTCCCAAAGAGTCATATAGGACTGAGCAACTGAACTAACTGACTGAATATGGTCTTTGCTGTTTATCTTTTTTCTTTCTTTCTGGAGAGAGGCTTTCCAAGTCACGCTAGTGGTAAAGAATCTGACTGCCATTGCGGGAGACACAAGAGATGAGGGTCCATTGCTAGGTCTTAGATCCCCTGGAGAAGGGAATGGCAATGCATTCCAGTATTCTTGCCTGGGAAATTCCATGGACAGAGGAGCTGGCAGGCTACAGTCCATGGGGCCACAATGAATCAGACATGACTGAGCACACACATTTCTTTTTTCAATAATATTTATTTATTTAGCTGTGACAGATCATGTTTGCAGTTGGTGGTATCTTTAATCTTCCTTGTGGCATGTGGGATCTTTAGTTGTGGCACGTGGGCTCTGGTTCTCTGACCAGAGATGGAACCCAGGCCCACTACAGTGGGAGCTCAGAGTCTTAGACGCCAGACCACCAGGGAAGTCCTGCTTTTGATCTTGAGAAGAGCAATCTACATCAGCATGATGGTGGGGGGGGGCGGGTCAAAGAGAAATGGGAGTGAAATAGAGAAAAATAGGATATTAGGAAGAGTTGTTTTTAAATAGATTAGAAAAATCTCTAGGATCTTGGTCTATTTATCATGTACATTCATGTATCTATCTAAATAAAGAGCCTAATGGTACTCTTGTAAGACTAACCCTCATAAAATTTATTTTTATCCTAATCCTACAGACTCATATTTTTTACACTATACTTCAATCTCCATTATATTTAATACTTCTGAGGGAGAAGATGAAAAAGTATCAATATTTTCTCTGTACTCAGGAGCTTGTAACATAATTATGGAAATAAGGCAAACATTAAGGAAAAAATTAAATATTTCAAGGCAACATAGAAAAATGTCACCATGTTACACATCATGAATGATTTGTAACAATAATAATTGCATTTAAGGTTTCAGAGGAGAAAAAAAATTACTCAGACTGTGGTGGTTAAACAAAGCTTTAAAATAAAAGTAGACTTTAAAAGTCATATGAAAGAAGGAATAACATGTATGCAGATAGAAAAAGATTTAAAGGAATAGGATTAGGAAAAGTTAGAGGATTAGAAAATGTAAAGTTGATTGAGGGAGGCAGACTGAGCTAAATTGGTCTGGAATGGAGAGTGTAAGAAGATAAGAAATTGGATAAAGTAGACAGGAAATAGATACATGACTGTAGGAGCAACATGGTACAATAAAAATAGTATGTACTTTGGAGTCATAGAGATGTATATTTTTATCTTATTGCTTCTCCCAATTAACTAACTTCAGGAACTTAGAGTCTTCCACCTGCAATATGGCATAATGCTACTTAACTTATAGATTTGATATAAGGGTTAAATTCACTAAAGTAACTAAATCAGTGTACATGGTATATAATTAGTTCCCATTACAGATAACTTAAATGTTTAAAATCTTCAGTTTATTATCTAGGTAGAGGAAAATTATAAAAGATTTCTAAATAGGCAAGCAATATATTCAAAAGCAGGTGTTTTTTAAAAGATTAATCTGCTTTCATTGTGCAGGAAAAGTAGAAGATGCAATCTTGGTTAAAACCTTCTATTCACTTAGGTGAGCAGCAATTACTCAACTAATAGCTTAGTTCTGCTCCATATATAAATGATATTCTAATCTATATATATATGCCTAAACTATTGACTTCATCAAATATTTTATTTTCTTAATAATTAATAATGATTGAAAGGGCAGGTGTTATATGTATAACTTGATGAAATTTACCAAGTGTACAAACCTGTGTACATACAACCCAGATTCAGATATTGGACATTATTAGCCCCTTAGAAATCTTCTTCATGCCTCACAGCATTAATCTTCCCTTCTACAAAAGATTTCATTTTTTAAAATTTTTATTACATTTTAACTTTTTATTTTATATTGGAGTATAGCCAGTTAACAATGTTGTAATGGTTTCTGGTGGACAGCAAAGGGACTTAGCCATATATTAACATATACATATATCCATTCTCCTCCAAACTCTTCTCCCATCCAGGTTGCCACAGAACCCTGAGTGGAGTTCTCTATGCTGTACAGTAGGTCCTTGTCAGTTATCCGTTTTAAATGTAGCAGAGTTTACATGTCTATCCCAAACTCTTTATCTCTTCCCCAATTCTTTCCTGGCAACCGTAAGTTCATTCTCTAAGACTGTGAGCCTGTTTCTGTTTTGTAAATCAGCTCATTTGTATCATTTCTTTCTAGATACTGCATATAGGTATATCATACCATATCTCTTCTCCACCATTCATTTATCACCATCATATTGTTTGGCTTGGTTTTACATTTTATATACATAAAATCACACAGCATTTACTCTTCAGTGCATAGCTTCAAAACTTTATAATGTAAGACTTTCTTCTTCTTGCTGTGTGTGTGCTATTCCATTGCATGAATATATTATAATACATTTAATAAATGATAAATACAGGTTTCCAAATTTTGGTTGTTATAAATAATGCTGCTGTCAACATTTTTGTACATGTTATTTGGTACACAAATATATGCACTTCTACTGAGCAAATTCCTTGAAACTGAATTACTGAATCATGCAGCTGACAGTTCTCAGATCATGTACTCCTCATTACCAAATTCAGACTTAAACTGAAGAAAGTAGAGAAAAGCAATAGACCATGCGAGTATGACTTAAATCAAATCCCTTACAATTACACAGTGGAAGTGACAAATAGATTCAAGGGATTAGATCTGATAGAGTGCCTGAAGAACTAACAATAGAAGTTCATGATATTGTACAGGAGGCAGTGATCAAGACTACCCCCAAGAAAAAGAAATGCAAAGACAAAATGGTTGTCTGATGCGGCCTTACAAATAGCTGAAAAAAGAAGAGAAACAAAAGGCAAAGGAGAAAAGGAAAGATGTACCCATTTGAATGCAGAGTTCCAAAGAATAGCAAGGAGAGATAAGAAAGCCTTCCTTAGTGATCAACGCAAAGAAATACAGGAAAACAATAGAATGGGAAAGACCAGTGATCTCTTCAAGCAAGTTAGAGATACAAAGGGAATATTTCATGCAAAGATGGGCTCAATAAAGGACAGAAATGGTATAGACCCAACAGAAGCAGAATATATTAAGAGGTAGCAAGAATACATAGAAGAACTTTACAAAAAAGATCTTCATGACCCAGATAACCATGATGGTGTGGTCACTCACCTAGAACCAGAAATCCTGGAATGGAAACTCAAGTGGGCCTTAGGGAACATCACTACAAACAAAGCCAGCAAAGGTGATGGAATTCCAGTTGAGCTATTTCAAATCCTAAAAGATGATGTGAAAGTTCTGCACTCAATATGCTATCAAATTTGGAAAACTCAGCAGTGGCCACAGGACTAGAAATGGTTAGTTTTCATTCTGATCCCAAAGAAAAACAATGCCAAAGAATATTCAGACTACTGCACAATTGCAATCATCTCACACACTAGCAAAGTAATGCTCAAAATTCTCCAAGCCTGGCTTCAGCAGAGGAACCAGAGATTAAATTACCAAAATCTGTTGGATCATCAAAAACGCAAGAGTTTCAGAAAAGCATCTACTTCTGCCTTACTGACTACACCAAAGCCTTTGACTTGTGGATCACAACAAACTAAAAACCAGAGACATTACTTTACCAACAAAGGTCCATCTAGTCAAAGCTATGGTTTTTCCAGTAGTCATGTTGGACTATAAGGAAAGCTGAGCATCAAAGAATTAATATTTTTGAAATGGTGTTGGAGAAGACTCTTGAGATCCCCTTGGACTGCAAGGAGATCCAGTCAATCTTAAAGGAAATCAGTCCTGAATATTCATTGGAAGGACTGATGCTGAAGCTGAAACTCCAGTACTTTGGCCACCTAATGCTAAGAACTGACTCATTGGAAAAGACCTGATGGTGGGAAAGATTGAAGGCAGAAGGAGAAGGGGATGACAGAGGATGAGATGGTTGGATGGTATCACTGACTCAATGGACATGAGTTTGAGCAAGCCCTGGGATTTGGTGATGGACAGAGAAGACTGGTGTGCTGCAGTCCATGAGGTCACAAAGAGTCAGACAAGACTAAGTGTCTGAACTGAACTGAGGTTTCAAGGAGTTTCTATTAGGAATATCAATCAAGATGGTTTATAGATAAAGTTTCTAGAAGACAGCATATTGAAGATACTACTTTCTAGAATGGTTTGTGTAGAAGGAGTATATTTTTATAACTTTATGGGAAGCAGAAGTGTCTTTAAAATTGTAATAAACCACTAAATACAAAGAAAAAGTTTGAAAAGTTAACCTTCCTTAAAATTAAGAATTTTAGTTTATCAAAAGTCACCTTTAAGAGAGTGAAGAGACACAGAGAGAGAACATACTTTGAATTCATTTATCCAACAAAAGACTCATATACAGAATATCTAAAAACTGATTAATACATCAATAAGAAAAAACAAACAATCCAACTTAAAAAAAAAAAGAGGCCCCAAAATCAAACAGACACCTCACCCAAGGAGCTATCCAAATGGCTGAGAATGAAAAGGCATTTCACTTTATTAGTCACCAGGACAATACAAATTAAATTCATAGTGAAAAACAACTACACTCACCAAAATACATAAAGGAGAAAAGTTGACAAACCAGGTACTGGTAAGAAGACAGAGCAACAGTGACTCACATGCGCTGATGATGGGAATGTAAGTTGATACAACCGTGTTCATTCACTTTTTTCAATACCATGTGGGTCAAGCAAAACAGCTGAGAACTGAATCTAGCTAGAACTGCAGATTTGCAACTTCTGACAGCTCCTTTATGTAACAGATATGGACCCTGAGGCACAGAGAAGTTAATTGAAGTTTAATTCAAGGTCAAATAGCTAGAACCCATGCCTCCTAACTGCTCAAGTGATGTTTTTCCTGCCACACGGTGTGGTTTTCTCTAAATGACTAGGCAGGAAATGAAGAATAAAGTATAAGGCTTTGAAATTTAACATATTTCACATTGTGCAAGTAAAATCCATTTCATACGATCTTAAATGAATAAAAGGAATTTAAACCAAATTGATTTCAATTCTACTAAGGAAGTTTTAGGCTTAAAATAATAATAATAGTAAGCCTAGAACCACCTATTAGAGATTAGAAGTTAGAAAGTTCAAACACAAAAGCCTTTTATAAAAAGATATCTGGGTATTAGTCATCATTGTTTTCATACATTTGAAAGAACTTAATAACCCACTTAATTATTTTTTTTTCTGGAGTACAAATGAACTGTTCCAAAAAGATCAATTAAATAATAGGAGCAAGAGGCATCTTTTTATCATAGGAGTTTCTTGTGAATTTACTGCATTAAAGTTAATTCCCTTGCTATTACTGAGGAAATAGTATGGTCGTGTTGGAGTTTTAAAATGTCTATTGATGCAGGAACAGAATTTCTTGGCAGATTAAACAATAGACTCTTTGGGAACACCAAAGTAGTCTTAAAAAATGATCATCTTCTTTAAATTATTACATCTTTAACCAAAAAGAGAAGTTTTGTCTCACTGCAAAAATGCTTTTATTTCACACCTAGTGAGATAAATTATTTTCCCTTGCATGGGAATTTTAATATATAAAACCCTGAATAATACAGTCATAATTTTGAATTTATAGAAATAAAATTAAGATAGTTAAAAATGACTACTTCAGACTTTTTCCAGTTAAATATCTCTCCCATCCATTGAGTTGAAGTTCCATCTGCTTTTAATTAAAATAAATTATCTGAAGCTAGTAAATCAGAGAGACCATATAAAAGCCTTTAAAATGTCCAGTGAGCATCTCTAAATTTCTCAGAAAATAATACTGAAAATTTTCACCTCAATGATGAAATTCTACCCATCATGTAAACAATAAATGCAAGAGCTTGCAAAAAATAAATAAATAACAAGTGGAGGACTCTTATTGTGGGACAACAAAAGAGCATACACTTTTCCACAGAAATTAGTTCACATATAAAATGATCTACTGTGCTTTCCACAATGTGGCAATACTAAATGTGTTAGCTGTATAAAGGCAAGGAGCCAACACATCTGAGGAAGCAAAAAGAAGGAAATGAATTTCTGTGGCACACTGCACAAAACTTTGTAGAAAACTTTTATTCACTATTATTAATCCTTCACTTTGATGCAGAATGTATTCAATCATTACTCCTTTTTAAGAAAATGCTCTCAGCTTTTTTATACAGTAACTGTAAGACATTTTTTAGACATTAAATATCTGCTTTGAAATGCTTAGAACAACTACCTACACTCATTTGAATCCCTTTACTGCCAAAGAGTTGGAGGGGAGAAAAATAGCCTGATAGAGTTAGGCTAAATAATTTATTTCCTCCTAATATTTAACAAACAGGTATAGACAGGTGCAGGCACAAACTAGATCTTTAATGTCTTGCCAGTATTTTCAACATGTTAATGACTGTATAATATCGTACACATGGTTTCAGATGTCTATAATTGGTCAACATACTAAAAGGAGCGTTGCAATTCCACTGTGACCTAAGGCTTTAATCCTTTTATTTTTCTTCTTTTCTATCCCTCTTTTCACTCTCAAGAATTGCACAAACATACAGCCAAATACAGACAAAGTCACACAATAAAGGCAGGAGTCAGCACGTTATCAATTCATTTTAGGATGCCATATCATTTTACATTGTTTAACCCTTTAAGTGGACAGATACATGTTCTTTTATCAACAGTTTCTTTTTTAAAAAGGGTGTTTGCAGATGTGTTGGGCTTCCCTGATGGCTCAGCAGGTTAGGAATCTGCCTGCCATGAAGGAGACGCAGGAGACATGGATTCAACCCCTAGGTTGGGAAGTTCTCCTGCAGGAAGAAATGGCAACCTGCTCCAGTATTCTTGCCAGGAAAATCCCATGGACAGAGGAGCCTGGTGAGCTACAGTCAAAAAGAATACAGAGTTTGACACAACTGAGCACACAAGGCAAGATCGTAACTGAAAATGCAATAATATTTCATTGTGTAGTTGTGCTGTTTAGTAAAGTTGTTGCAGATGTATTTATTTACTTTTTAATCTTTATTTGGCTGCATCGGGTCTTAATTACAACATGTAGGATCTTTCCTTGTGGCACACAGACTGTCTAGTTGTGATGATCTGGTTCAGTACTTTCGGCTCAAAGGCATAGTTGCCCTGAGGCATCTGTGATGTTAGTTCCACTACAAAAGACTGAATACATACCTCTTGCTTTGCAAGGTGGATTCACAACCACAGAACCACCAGAGAAGTCCCCATGAATGGTTTCTTATGAACTTATTCAGACTTATAAGCTTGTTGTAAGACAAAGCCTGGTGAGCAAAACTGACTGAAAATTAGGCTTTCATTCTTTTTGCTGGGTTTGTTTTTAAAACACGAGAATATTTTAAATCATAATTCATTTCTGTAGTAATAGAAATAAGAGGTTTCAACTGGAAATGACTTATTTAGGAGAGCCATAACCAAGAATGCAATGGAAAAAGATAAATTCTACATACACATAAAATCTGTCTTAATACTTTGAGTTAACCCTTAGAGTTGGGGTTAAAATAAATTTATCTTAGATTTTACCTGAAAACTTTTAGTCGAATCTGTATTCCCTGGTGGTTCAGTTGGCAAAGAATCAGCATGCAATGCAGAAGACTCAGGTTCAATCCCTGTGTTGGGAGGATCCCCTGAAGAGGGAATGGCTACAGTCCCTGGGATCACAAAGAGTCACACAACAGAGTGAGTACCACTTTCCATTTTTCTTTTTCCATAGACTATAATAGTCAACAGATCCTGAAACATATAGCTCAGGTCTTAAATTTGTAACTTGGAGTCTTAGTTTTTTTTTTTTTTTTTTGGTATGTCAGGGGAATACTCTCACTTTACCCCTTGAAGTTCTGAAAGAAGCTTGATTGGATTCTCAGAAGAAACTTGGATTACTGCAGGCCTCCTAAAGATCTACTAGGTTTTGAGAGTAGGGAGATTCCTTATAACCAACCCTTCCCAATGACTCACACCTCCCTTCTGGGCTCTCATTTGTTTCACTTATTGATAAGCCTATCTGTTTCCCTCTAGAAGACAGAGAGCAGCCTGTGTTTAATTTATCCTCATGTACTCACAGAGCTTTGGGGCTTTGGGGAGTGACGACATACAAGTCCTCTCCTCCTGTTCTTTTAACGAACAATGCATTTGTCCTGATCTCTTTGACAAAATGCTCGTCCTTGACTGTTCAAGGATATTGTTTTCCACATCAACTGGAAAACTATGGTTCTTTACATTAAATCCAAATTTTTTTCAAGATCTCTTCTTCTACATCTCCAAGCTCATAGCCTCTCATATTTTCCTTCTCTACTCATTTTCCCACATCTTCAGACAGTTTTTTCCACACTTAAAATTCATATTCATTTATCTCATATTCTTTCTCATATTTCCCCAACACGACAACATATGTTATTGTTGAAGAACTGCCTTTCCACATGTTATGCTTTATTAGTGAAAAAGTCAATGTGCCATCTTTTAATAGAAGAAAGTTGATAATGGAGGCTACAAAGAAGACACAGAATATACTGTTAATTTTTGTTCTCTCAACGGAAAGTCAGGCCTTATCAGATAAACAAAGTATAAATCATCTGATGTAGGAAAGAGAACAAAGGAAAATAGGAAATGAGAGTAGAATAGGGCTTCTAAACTTATTTTCATAAATATGTGGGACCGTATGTCTTCAGTTCAGTTCAGTCACTGAGTCATGTCAGCCTCTTTGCGACCCTATGAATCGCAGCACACCAGGCCTCCCTATCCATCACCAACTCTTATGGTACAGATTATTGTGGATCCATTAAATAATTGTTAGGGAAATCTGGACTAGAATAATAAGTATGTGAGATACTGGGATTTGCAAAAGAAAAAGAATAGTTAGAATCCTCACTGATTAGCTCAGTTTTACCAGTTACTGCTACCCCCTTAGAATAATTGTTTATTTGATGAGAAATGATATTCTTTCTATGAAATTGTTTGCAATCATTTCTTTCACAACATTTTTCTGCTTTACATACCATCAACCGACATCTCAAAAGGGAAGAAATATCAGTAACCTATTTGTACAAGCATTCTTTAGGGTGCTGGCACTGTGAGCTGCATGCGAAACTCACAAATGATGTCGGTAGGAAAGTATCTTGCATTACAATTAGCCTCATACGCAAAGGAAATAAGCACACAAGTCAGAATCTCATGCATTAAACTGTGCCTGGAGAATGGCTCAAAAATTGCATCTGGTGGAAGTAAAACCAGTATCACTTTTGTCTTCATCTGTGCCTTGAAAACCTGCTTGGTTTTTATCATAATCACCATAGGACAGTCATACATATACTGGCTATTTGACCTCATACATTTTTTGTTAAGTGAGATCAAGAGAACCACCCTGGCTGTAAGTTTAAGAAGCTACTTGTTTTGCAGTTAGTTAGTGCCAGTCAGCATACTCTTGAATTCAGCCAGCCAGATGACCTCTTGGCACTTTTCCAATGATTCAATTACCAGAAGCTACCTAAAGGGGACTGGAGAACTTGAGTCTTTCTGTTTCCATCATAGCTTATTCTACTTGGAGCATTGCAGGGATTTTCATTTGAAATGGTCTAGTAGTATGTCTGTTAAGTGAGTCATAGCTTTTTATTATTCATTAGATACCATAAATATACAAAACTAAGCATCCATTTTTAATGAAAGGCAATGATTTGATAGGTAAAATGGATCATAGGTTTTAAATGCTTTTTTTCAAATCACATTTTACATCTTTCTCCATTTGAAATATCTCCATCTTTTTCCCAGGAGTTAGCATGTCAGTTAGGCAGGATGAAAGAATGTAGAGGTGATGACAGAATGAAATACATTTCTTGGAAGTTGAACAAAAAGTTGAAAATCGCCGCCACTTATAACGACTTATCAGGCACTGGAGATTTCTCAACAACGTCACCCCATGCATTCCTGTTTACCTGAAATGCAAGCAACAGGTACTGGAAGCATCCATATTCAGTATCCACCTACTTCATCAGAATAGTATCATTAACCTTAAAGTTAAATGTGTTATATAATTTTTAAATCATTACATATGTTTTTAAAACTTAAATCAGAGTAGCCTTGCACATGGATGTCATACTAAGAATCAAGAATTATTCTGTAGTCCTAAAAGATTTTTCTGAATGCCACTTCTATGTTTTAGTTCTTTGGTGAAGAAAATTACAGAACTACATTTAAAATTAAGAGATAATATTAAAAGTATCTCTTTTGGTTAGGACTCATTCTATTCACAAATTTCTCTATGACAATGACTGCACCCTATATAACTTGCTTGTTCCCACAGTCAACACAGTCCTACAATTTATTCAACAAATAGTAGATAGTAATGGCTTTTATGAATGAAGGGCTAAATGTAATGCTTTTTTTAAGGTGCACAACATGTTGGTTTGATACATTTATACATTAGCTATAGTTAACACCTAAATATAGCTCTTTTATCTTAAAACTGTGATATTTTATGAATAGGTAAACAAAATTAATTCCATGAAAGAGAAAAAGAACAAAATAGATAAAAAGTATATTAATAGCTTTAAAATATTTTAATTTGTTGGCAGGTAACAGCATCTATATTCATGTACTAAATGCAAGGATTTAAATCATAGCATTATGTTAGGATAGATCTTTGGTCAATTATTTCAACTGTTAGATATAAATATTTTAAATTATATATCTTTTGGGGGTTTCAAGTCATCAGATTCTGCATCTGTTAATTGATGTTAGTCTTTTTTTTAGGTTAGAATTTTCTATTTATAAGTGTGTGTTCTCTAAAGTCTAAGAAGCATGCATAGGGAGAGATGCTCTGCTAGATAATGGAAATCCATGGCTGTGGTCTGCTTTCAGAAGTATAATGATTCCTGACTGGCCTCATCCCCAGCCCAGACAGTGGTATTAGTCAAACACAGGAAAACCAGACACACTTACTTTCAACTCTTGACTACTTTCTCTTAATTGAAATATCTTTTTTAAAAAGAAAGATGCAGAAATTTCACCTCCACTATAATGACTATTTCAAAATGGACAAATGTAGACAGAGAAAACTTTGTGGAAGAACAATTGGAATAATGTTTAAAAAACAAGAAAGTAAAAAAAATAAAAATAAAAAACAAGAAAGTAAAAAGTAGGGGGCAATATAGGGAGAAATTCTCCCAAAGTTTATTTGTTACATTTAATGGATGCTAATATGTTATTTAAATTAGCCATAAACTCTCTTTACAATTTTTAAGGAAATGTGGTTTTAATAAAAGCTAACAGCCTTTCTTAACAATAGAGATTATAATCACCAAACTTTACTACCTATCACTATTACAGAGATTTAACTTTGAAGCTGTTTACATTGTCAAAGTATTCCCATTAGATTGCAAGAAAAATCTATTAGAGAGTCATATGCTTATACATAAATTTTTATATATAAAACTGAGTATAGGGACTACATTGTTACAAAGGTAGAAGATTTTACGTATTTTGTCTATGTCTACATAAATGAGACTCTTTTAGTGTGAAACAAGTTTAAGAATAATTAATGCATTTCTCCTTAAAGAAAACCCTTGGTTTTCAAATGTGACATTGAACAAATATCTCATGTCTTAATAAAAAATAATGAAAAATATTTCACATCTTTATTTGTGACATCAGACATATCCCAAATTTTACACAAATCTCCTTCCTTCCAAAATATGCATTCCAATTTTTCACTTAAGAGACGGAAAGAAAACACAAATAAACAGCTATTCAATCCAATTGATGCGCCCAAATGTATCTCTAGGAATCATATTGTTTAAAATATTTACATTAGTCAGCTGTTCATAGAATCTTAATTGCAATCTCCATTTTAATTTTTTTGTTTTTTAGTTTTATAACCCTATGGTTTGCTGAGAAGAATTTAAACTAAAACAAATTGAGAATATTCTTTCCACTTTCTCTTTTCAGTGGTAATTTAGCTTCTACTGTCTTATCTGCAGGTTCAGAGCAAGAATGTTGCTGCTCTTGCCTTTGTGATCTTTTCTACTTGTAGACAGTTCATGGCTCAGACTTTAAGCAATAACTTCATGATCAGGAGACCCTAAACATAGAGAAAAGATAAACACACATTTGCACATTGAAAGAATGTTGAAACCATTGCAAATACTTTGAAAAAAGAAGTTATAGGACTTCCATGGTGGTCCAGTGTTTAAGAATCCCTCCTGTCAATGCAGGTGGCAGGGGTTCGACCCCTGGTCCAGGAAGATCCCACCACATGCCATGCAGCCATTAAGCCTGTGTGCCACAGCTACTGAGATCGAGTGCCTAGAGCCCGTGCTCTGCAACAAAAGAAGCCACCTGCATGAGAAGCACCACACAGCTAGAGAGGAGCCCCTCTTGCCACAACTAGAGAAAGCCATCATGCAGCAATGAAGACCCAGCCCAACCAAAAATAAATAAGTGAATAATTTTAGAAAGAAGTTATAAGGATAAGGAACTAGGTTTGTCTGAAAAGTCTCAAAACCATGAAAGTAAAATTTGATTAATCTAGATGCTAAAGAAATGCTTTTATGTATATTTAATAGATCAAATATTTCCTAGATTATTGGAACTCTGTGGTTCTGCATATATAATTACCTCTGTTAGAAAAGATATACATACCCTTATGTTCATTGTAGTATTGTTTACATAGTCAAGATATGGAAACAACCTAAGTACTCAACAGTAGCTGAATGGATAAAGAAGACATATTTTTTACACAATGGATTATTACTTACCATTAAAAAAAGAATGAAATCTTGCCATTTGCAACAACACGGATAGACCAAGAAGCATTATATAAGTGAAATAAGTCAGACAAAGACAAATACTGTGTGATTTCCTTTTATGGGAATATAAGAAACAAACAAACAAAGAACAAAAGCAAAAGGGTTATAAATATAGAGAACAAATAGGTGATTGCCAGAGGGGAAGAGGGTTGGGAGAGGAAATAAAAAGATGAAGAAAATTAAGAGGTGCAAACTTCCAGTTACACGAGTCAAGAGGATGAAATAGAGAGCGTGGAGAATATAGTCAATAACCATGTAATACTTTTATATAGTGACAAATCATAACTAAACTTATCACTGTGATCATTTTGAAGTGTATAGAAATATTGAATCACTATGTTGTATAATAGGAACTAACGGAGTGTCATAGGTCAATTATGTTTGAGAAACAAAAAAACTCACAGAAAAAGAGTTCTGGTTTGTAGTTATAAGAGGAGGGTGGTGGGAAGAAAGAGAAAGAATCAAAAGGTATAAACCACCAGTTATAAGATAAATAAGTACTAGAGATATAAAGTACAACATGGTAAATATAATTAATACTGCCATAGGCTATATATATATTAAAACAAAAGTTAGGTTTTAAATATACACACACACACACACACACACACACACACATATATATAAAAGATAAGAGAGTAAATCCTAAGTTCTCATTAGAAGGAAAATTTTTTCTACTTCAATTTTAGATCTATACAATGTCTATTCACCTAACTTATCTGGTAATCATTCTATGATGTAAGTCAAATAGTTATGATGCTGTAATCCTTAATTTTGTACAGTGTCATATGTCAATATATCTCAATAAAACTGGAAAACAAATCAATAAATACCTAAGCTAAAGTCCCAAGCAAATATGTTCTATTTATACAGCCATGACTTACACAAGTGTTTTACGTGTAGTTATAGAGGGCAAGAGATTTCTACTGGATGGGATATCATAATGACTACATATCATGGTAGAGAGACAAACAAAGTCTATTAATTGCTAAGGAATGTAATATATTAAATTGTACTAATTAGCTAGCTAACATCCTCCTGATCTATAACATTATCCCTTCATTAGCCAGACTCAATAAACTTGTCTCTACATTTCTACAAAAGAAACTCTACACTTATGTGTAAAAACCCTTTAGTTATTACTCCCTTCTATTTTGATGGAGGTGGGAGGGAAGAGAGAGTAGGTAGAATCATATAATGCTAACTAGCTCTAAACACTATAGACACCTATACAAGCATGATATCTTTATTAATATATATATATATATTATAGATATTTGTCATTACATTTATGTTATCTATATTAAATATAAACAATAAAGATTAAAGTTCTATAATAAAGCTTATTACAGATAATTTACAGATAAAGGAAATCAGTCCTGAATATTCATTGAAAGGATTGATGCTGAAGCTGAAACTCCAATATTTTGGCCACCTGATGCGAAGAATTGACTCCTTGGGAAAGACCCTGATGCTGGGAAAGATAGAGGGCAGGAGGAGAAGGGGAGGACAGAGGTGGATGGCATCACCGACTCGATGGAAATAAGTTTGAGCAAGCTTCAGGAGCTGATGACGGACAGGGAAGCCTGGCGTGCTGCTATCCATTGGGTCACAAAGAGTCAGACACAACTGAGCGACTGAGCTGAACTGAATAGATAATATTTGTCTCTTATTGAGATTTTAAATATTTTTACACCTTAGTTTCTGAGCAGATAAGATTTTCAGAGCCTAAATTATTGTTGTTGTTTAGTCCCTAAGACGTGTCCTACTCTTTTTGCAACTCCATGGACTGTAGTTTGCCAGGCTCCTTTGTCCATAGGATTTCCCAGGCAAAGAATACTGGAATGGGTTACCATTCCCTTCTCCAGGAGATCTTGCCAACCTAGGAATTGAACCCACGTCTCCTGCATTGGCAGCCAGATTCTTTACCACTGAGGCAACAGGGAAGTAGCTTCTGATAGCTATTAAATAATCGGCTTTCCCATTGAGTGCCAATGTTAATTAACTTCTATCAAGCCACAGGTCTGTCTACTCCTAAATATTACCTATTCTGGATCCTTCTTTTTATGCACAGCCCTTTTCTGTTAAGTAGCCAAGAAGCTGAAATAGAACATGCATATTTGGGGGATAAACAACCTGTCTCTCAGCTTGGAATTTTTGCCACTGAGATCTCCAGTGAGATGATTCCACACAAATTAATCTCCCTGACCTCTTCTTTTAGGATTATATTCACTAATCATGAATCTCAGTGGGAACTTTGTTAGCAGAAAGATTAAAAACATATAAAAGAAGTAAATGTGCTTAAAAGTGTAATTAGCTTTGTGTCTAAAGCATCAAACAATTTTTTATAAAGTCAACTTATCTTCTAATTATCGCCAATCATTTGTGCCAACACAGTTTCCTGCACCGTGTCAGACTGTCGAAGAGCCAAAATCAACATTGTAAATAAAGTACATTCTCTTGATTTTTTTACTCGTAATTCAAACACACTAACAGCTTTTAGCTATATTAAGACTCAAGAAAATGGTATCATTTTTAAAAGTGTTTCCCAGTTAGAATATTTAATATTGCCCCAAAATACTGATTATTTTATTTTTAATATAAATGCACATCCAACATGTTTTCAGTAAGTTCACATTTGGAGCTTTCTGGGTACATAGCATTGTACTTACCACACTACCTCTGTAGACAACCTCCTATCTGAAATATTAATCTCTCATAAAAGAGACTTAACTGTCACTGAGGTCTTCATTTTTTATTTATTCATTTTAATAACCTCATGAATAGTTCTACTTGGTATTGGCTTAATATCTTTCTCATCTGATTTTGAAATTTTTTCTCTTATACACTGGTCATAGCAAACACCCTCTTCCAACAACACAAGAGAAGACGCTACACATGGACATCACCAGATGGTCAACACCAAAATCAGATCGATTATATTCTTTACAAACAAAGATGGAGAAGCTCTATACAGTCAGCAAAAACAAGACCGAGAGCTGACTGTGGCTCAGGCATGAGCGTCTTATTGTCAAATTCAGACTTAAATTGAAGAAAGTAGGGAAAACCACTAGACCATTCAGATATGACCTAAATCAAATTCCTTATGATTATACAGTGGAGGTGAGAAATAGATTTAAGGGACTAAATCTGATAGATAGAGTGCCAAATGAACTATGGACGGAGGTTCATGACATTGTACAGGAGACAGGGATCAAGACCATCCCCATGGAAAAGAAATGCAAAAAAGCAAAATGGCTATCTGGGGAGGCCTTACAAATAACTGTAAAAAGAAGAGAAGTGAAAAGCAAAGAAGAAAAGAAAAGATATAAGCATCTGAAGGCAGAGTATCAAAGAATAGCAAGGAGATAAGAAAGCCTTCCTCAGTGATCAGTGCAAAAAGATAGAGGAAAACAATAGAATGGGAAAAAATAGAGATCTCTTCAAGAAAATTAGAGATACCAAGGGAACATTTCATGCAAAGATGGACTCAATAAAGGACAGAAATGGTCTGGACCTAACAGAAGCAGAAGATATTTAAAAGAGGTGGCAAGAATACACAGAAGAACTGTACAAAAAACATCTTCATGACCAAGGAATCACGAAGGTGTGATCACTCACCTAGAGCCAGACATCCTGGAATGTGAAGTCAAGTGGGCCTTGGAAAGCATCACTACGAACAAAGCTAGTGGAGGTGATGGAATTCCAGTTGAGCTACTTCAATTCCTGGAAAATGATGCTGTGAAGTGCTGCACTCTATATGCCAGCGAATTTGGAAAACTCAGCAGTGGCCACAGGACTGGAAAAGGTCAGTTTTCATCCAATCCCAAAGAAAGGCAATGCCAAAGAATGCTCAAACTACCACACAATTGCACTCATCTCACACACTAGTAACGTAATGCTCAAAATTCTCCAAGCCAGGATTCAACAATACGTGAACCATGAACTTCCAGATGTTCAAGCTGGTTTTAGAAAAGGCAGAGGAACCAGAGATCAAATTGCCAACATCCGCTGGATCATGGAAAAAGCAAGAGAGTCCAGAAAAACATCTATTTCTGCTTCATTGACTATGCCAAAGCCTTTGACTGTGTGGATCACAAGAAACTGTGGAAAATTACGAAAGAGATGGGAATACCAGACCACCTGACCTGCCTCTTGAGAAACCTATATGCAGGTCAGGAATCAACAGTTAGAACTGGACACGGAACAACAGACTGGTTCCAAATAGAAAAAGGAGTATGTCAAGGCTGTATATTGTCACCCTGCTTATTTAACTTATATGCAGAGTACATCATGAGAAATGCTGGGTTGGAAGAAGTACAAGCTGGAATCAAGATTGCCAGGAGAACTATCAATAACCTCAGATATGCAGATGACACTACCCTTATGGCAGAAAGAGAAGAGGAGCTAAAAAGCCTCTTGATGAAAGTGAAAGTGGACAGTGAAAAATTTGGCTTAAATCTCAACATTCAGAAAACAAAGATCATGGCATCTGGGCCCATCACTTCATGGGAAACAGATGGGGAAACAGTGGCTGACTTTATTTTTTGGGGCTCCAAAATCACTGCAGATGGTGACTGCAGCCATGAATTAAAAGACGCTTACTCCTTAGAAGGAAAGTTATGACCAACCTAGATAGCATAATCTAAAGCAGAGACATTACTTTGCCAACAAAGGTCCGGCTAGTCAAGGCTATGGTTTTTCCAGTGGTCATGTATGGATGTGAGAGTTGGACTCTGAAGAAGGCTGAGAGCCGAAGAATTGATTCTTTTGAACTGTGGTGTTAGAGAAGACTCTTGAGAGTCCCTTGGACTGCAAGGAGATCCAACCAGTCCATTCTGAAGGAGATCAGCCCTGGGTGCTCTTTGGAAGAAATGATGCTAAAGTTGAAACTTCAATACTTTGGCCACCTCATGCGAAGAGTTGACTCATTGGAAAAGACTCTGATGCTGGGAGGGATTGGGGGCAGGAGGAGAAGGGGATGACCGAGAATGAGATGGCTGGATGGCATCACCAACTCTATGGACATGAGTTTGAGTGAACTCCGGGTGTTGGTGAGGATGGGGAGGACTGGTGTGCTGCAATTCATGGGGTTGCAAAAGTTGGATACAACTGAGTGACTGAACTGAACTGAACTGATACATTGACAGAATAATCATCTTTTTTCTTCCCATTCCCTGTGCCCAAACAATGAAAACCATGGGACAACTTGAGAGTTCAGTTTAGTTCAGTCACTCAGTCATGTCTGACTCTTTGCGACCCCATGAATCACAGCACGCCAGGCCTCCCTGTCCATCACCAACTCCCGGAGTTCACCCAGGCTCACGCCCATCAAGTCAGTGATGTGATCCAGCCATCTCATCCTCGGTCGTCCCCTTCTCCTCCTGCCCCCAGTCTCTCCCAGCATTAGGGTCTTTTCCAATGAGTCAACTCTTCTCATGAGGTGGCCAAAGTACTGGAGCTTCAGCTTTAGCATCATTCCTTCCAAAGAAATCCCAGGGTTGATCTCCTTCAGAATGGACTGGTTGGATCTCCTTGCAGTCCAAGGAACTCTCAAGAGTCTTCTCCAACACCACAGTTCAAAAGAAAATAAAATTTTAAGAAGCTGAAGAGAAATCATACATTAGCAAACATTCAAATTATACATTTGTAAACAGGCAAAGTTCTAGTCAGTACATATACGTTTGAACTACTTCTGCAGGTGAAATTTTTGCTTTAGAATTTAAAAAATTAATAGAAAAGGAAATAATGATGACAGATTTTCTTTCCTGGTACTTTGAGACATACAACTTTCTTGCCCTGGCATTGCTGATGTCTTAAGACAGGATTCAATGATGTGTTGTCATTGCCTTCTTTGATCTCTATCAAAAATACATATGAAATCCATCCAAGATTAATAACTGTGCATCTGTTCATTTAACAGTGAAGTGAATTTTCAGTCAATGGACCTACACATGTATCTGAAATGATCAGTAAGTTTGAATGAAGCTAGCCATATAATCACGGAAAATGTCTTCTTTATAAGTCATCTATATTTCTGTTTCAGTGAGGTTGACTGCTGTTAGGTTGAGATTGTTTGAAATAAATACAATGGTAAAATAAAAACTGTTTATTCACATGATCTTCTTTGACATCTAATTAAACTATAAAAATGGGAAACACTTATTAACCATTAACCTCTTTTGTTAACCAAACTGTCTGGTAAATAAAATATTCTACTAAGGGAATTTTTAGGAAGCAATTCAAATCTCTTTCAGTCTTCAGATAGGATCTTCAGATATTCTTTAAAACAAGGTTAAATTTGTAAAAGATCATAAGAGATTTATAAATAAAAATATTGACTCTGTGCTCTAAATAAATTTGGGCACAACTGATTCCCTGCACTTCTCCCCCTCAAAAAGCTGTCAATCACCAGTTTAGTTTAAATTCCAAGTAAAAAGAACAGGGAGTTTGGTTGTTGTTGGTGTTGCTAGTTTTATTTTTGTGTGTTTGCTTTTTAATTGGTATTTATTATAATATGAACTACAATAAACTCATTTATAGAGAGTTCTTGTTGAGCATAGTCTTATTGCATAAGCTGTTACTTTGCTAATTTTACTAATTTTCAACTAAAGTTTTCCTTAGTTATAGATTCCAGTTTTACCATATCTTTTTAAAACAGACAATACAAAATAATTTTTAGTTAATTCATAAAGCTGGATTTAGAAAAGGCAGAGGAACCAGAGATCAAATTGCCAACATCTATTGGATCATAGAAAAAGCAAGAGAGTTCCAGAAAAACATTTACTTCTGCTTTATTGATTATGCCAAATCCTTTGATTGTAACAACCTGTGGAAAATTCTGAAAGAGATGGGACTACCAGACCACCTTCAGTTCAATTCAGTTCAGTTGCTTAGTTGTGTCCAACTCTCTGTGACCCCATGAACTGCAGCATGCCAGGCCTCCCTGTCCATCACCAACTCCCGGAGTTCCCCTAAACTCATGTGTCCATCGAGTCAGTGATGCCATCCTCTGACAGAGGATGAGATCCTCTGTCGTCCCCTTCTCCTGCCCTCAATCTTTCCCAGCATCAGCATCTTTTCAAATGAGTCAGCTCTTCGCTCAAGTGACCAAAGTATTGGAGTTTCAGCTTCAACATCAGTCGTTCCAATGAACACCCAGGACTGATCTCCTTTAGGACGGACTGGTTGGATCTCCTTGCAGACCACATTACCTGCTTCCTGAGAAATCTGTATGCAGGTAAAGAAGCAGCTGTTAGAACTGGACATGAAACAACGGACTGGTTCCAAATTGGGAAAGACCCTGATGCTGGGAAAGAATGAAAGCAGGAGGGGAGGGGGACAGCAGAGGATGAGATTGGTTGGATGGCATCACTGACTTGATAGACATGAATTTGAACAAGCTCCAGGAGCTGGTGATGGACAGAGAAGCCTGGTGTTCTGCAGTCCATGGGTCACAAAGAGTCGAACCCAATTGAGTGACTGAAGTGAATTCATAAAGAAGGAATAAGAAACTACAATGCATATGCTTTGAAATGCAGGTATATTTTTGTTCAAAATAAGCACAGTAAAATGCCCCCATTGTCTGGGTCCAGCCCCAGTTGATCCAGGGTAATTTGAAGGGGAAACGGAGTAGGCAAGGAAAAACTTACTTATTTAGAAATATAAAAAGAGATTAGGAAGAAATTGTATAGTAGGAAAAGTAGTGGAGAAAAGAGGCTGAATAACTTGGTTTATGTGGAAAACTAATAAAACCTCAAGACAAGAGGTTTGCACCATCTACGTTAGGCCACCAGTCCCCACTTGAATAGCGGAGGGTGCCCCACCTTGGGCTCCCTCTCACGTGGGTCTTAGAAGCCAGGGCAAGTAAGTAGACATGGCGAGCCTCCATGCCCCAGATGAGAATTCAGCCTGAAAAGGAGAAAAGACCACATGGGGGAAACCAGTCTTTCCACTGACTGGCCCATCCTTTACTGTCTGGAAAGGCTTTTTATACTTTTGGTTGTACATAGAAATCAATGGATAACACAAAATTATGCAGCATCAGCAGCCCTGACTCTTATCGAGACCAGGCTTTCTCTTTGCATACCTAGCTGTATACACAAGTCTTAGGTGATTTACATCGCTTCTGGCCAGAAGGCCAATTAGCATTTTATGGCCCTTTTCTGATAAGGGTCTGTCAACCAGAGAACTTATTTGCCTTAATATGTTGTTTTTTTCCAAAATCTGGTGCCACTCTCAGAAAGCACTAAATACAGTTACATTCTTACATAGCAAGGACACAACAATTTATAAGGAAGAAAGAGGAGTACAAAGATTTATAACAAAGAGAAAATTAATTAACTCAAAAGTCTAGTGTTGCTAACATCAAGACTACTATATATATATTTTTTACATCCCAATTACATTGATTAATATCCTTTAGGTGCCTAAAAGATAAGAGATATAGAGGCCTGGCAGCAGTCATTAACTCAACAGTGAAACCCATCACCAATATAATTTTTAGCTTTTTAGAAAAGGCTCTATATCTTTAAGATGTTTTAAGCTTCGTGCCTCTCATGGTTGGGGGGCTGTAAACAATTCACAAGTTGTAAAAGTCCGGGGAAACCTGTCAGGCAAGTTAGAGAGCCATCAGAGGGATTTAAGCCAAGACATTCCTTTCATATGCAGGAGACCAGTTGGAGCTCTAAGTTAACTTTTTCCAGAGAAAGGTGGTCAGGGATAGCCCCCTGTAATGTCAGAAGAGAATAGTATAACAGACAGTAAACAGACAGATTTTGGTTTCAGGGTAGATGTTCAGGCAGAGGACTCCTTGAGACCTGACTTGCCTTGCCCCATCAGGTCACTCCACATGACCTTGTCATGGGTGGGATCTCCCATGCTGGCTCCCGGCATTCCATGTTCCTTCTATATTACTGGGTGTTTTTATACACTGTAATGATCTTTTCTATTTTTTTGGCTATTTTTAGACTAATGTCAACCAAATTAGTTTCCAGTTTTGACCATGTCTTTGGAGTAAAAACATATATCTCTGACTACCTCCTGGATATCCTAAATTTCTTAACACCTGGATGCATCATCTTCCCACACCTAATCTAGTTCCTTTCCCATTAGATCTAGAATTCACAAATTAGATACTTGTAATTAATCATAACAACTTGCTCTTTTTTCTTTTTATTTTTACAATCAAACTTGATATTATGCTATGCTATACTAAGTCACTTCAGTAGTGTCCAACTCTGTGCGACCCCAGAGATGGCAGCCCACCAGGCTCCCCTATCCCTGGGATTCTCCAGGCAAGAACACTGGAGTGGGTTGCCATTTCCTTCTCCAATGCATGACAGTGAAAAGTGAAAGTGAAAGTGAAGTCATGCCCGACTCTTAGCTACCCCATGGACTGCAGCCTACCAGGCACCTCCGTCCATGGGATTTACGCTAGGTTATCTCTTAATTATGTTTTATAATTTATTATTGTTTATGTTCATAACAATTATCGTCATTGTTATTCTGTGTAGTTTCTTTCACACAAAAAGCATGCCATATCTCCATTCCAATAATTTTTGAAGTCACTTCCCCTTGACTGAAACAATAGTTCCAACTTTCTTAAACTAATTGTTAAAGAACATAAATTTGAAGTCAAAGTTAATTCCAACTCTCTCATTTTGATATTCTGTTTGAGCTTAGTAGCCACATCTGTTGTTTTAAAATTTTCTTAAGTTAAAAAATTTTATATTTTAGCAACATTTAAATATTTGTTGAATATTTAGTATTTAACAATATTTAGCAAAATAATCAACATACAGAAAGCAATTAGAAAGTTTAATTAATATTATTGGCACAACTTGTTATATTTCCATCATGAATTGTTCAGTAAATCCTCATTATCTGTTCCACTGCTCCTTTGTTGGGATCCCATACAATCTTATGCTCATTTCTTATATCATTTACTATAATATATCAATAGTTTCTCTTAACATGCCACCATACTGTAAGTTACTCTAGAGCAGAGTTTCCTACTTACCTATCTATGCACACCCTTTAGCACAGCTTCTGGTACAAAGTGAGCATTTAATAAATATGTGTTGAACATAATTGTAAAGCCAGAAAATAATCAGGAGATTGTAAGCAATCTTATTAGCACAGCAAAAATAAATAAGTAAAGAATGAAGAGTAAATGAACGTTTATTAAATATTTTTGTGACAAGTGCTATTCTAGATACATACCAAAGGAAATACAGTAATCTTATGAGATAATTATTATTATCTTCAATTGACAAGTAAGATAATTGCGATCCAAAGAGTTTATATGCCTAGATTATATTGCCAGTAGGAATTGTAAATCAAATTGCAATTTTCAGCTCCAAATTGAAGTATCATTTTATGTAAAATAGAGAGTTATATATTAAAATCAAATTATTGATAAAGTTGATAATTTCTACTTTGCTCTGGATCAGGATTTTTTAACCTATAGTCTGAAGTCAGCCTTTGCAGTGTCCATAAATCTTCTATGAGTCCATGTACAATTGCATGTATGTCAACTTGCTAGGAATAAGCATCCATGGTTCCTATTTTTGGCTGCACCAGGTCTTCTTGCTGCCCGTGGCTTTCTCTAAGTGCAGCACATATGCTCTGTAGTTGCAGTGTGAGGGTTTAGTTGCTCTGGCGACAGGCAGAATCTTCCTTGACTAGGGATTGAAGCTGTGTCATCTACATTGGTAGTTGGATTCTTTACTACCAAAACACCAGAGAAGTCTGCATCCATGGTTCTTACCACAGTCTCAAAATAATTCATGACCTGAAAAATGTTCTAGACGACAGGTTTTTCATTTCTCAAAACATTTGATCAAACCAGTAAACTTTATGTTGTATTATTATTTATTGTCATCAGACCTGGAAGTCAAAGAGAGCCTTGCGTAACTTCTGTAGCTCAAAAGAGGACTGAATCTTCTGGGAAGTAAGGTAGTGGACTCATATGGTTCTTCCTGGGGTTGCTAGGTTGAAGCGTGTTAGTCTCCGTTTTGCAGAAGCATCAGTGGCGTGCAGCAAATTGTGAAGGCAGTTGGTGCACCAAACAGTGCTGCCTCTTGTCTTCATTTCAGACAAGAGCTTGCACTTGAATGTATATTGACATGCTGCTTCTCTTTTGAGGAAATCTTGCTAAGAAAAAGATTGTCAACTAAACTAGCGTGCTAGTGACATGGTCCATTTGTACTCTGGTGCAAGCAGTTTTCTCACCCCAGACTCACAACAGGATGTGGACTAGTGGCTGGCCCACAAGCCACACCTTGAGGGCCATTACTCTGGGTTGTTGGGCATTTTTCCTAGTTGTGTTTTTTTCTGTGTAAATTCAACCTCTGGTGTCTAAACTTGATTCTTTGAGTCTTCTGAAGATTCTTTGAACTGTATAGCCCTTTTTTTTCTTATAGTAGCTCCAATAAGCTCTGTTTTCTGCAATGAATATGGTTCTATGAAAATTTGTAGCTGATAATTTTATCCAGCAGTCAGGGAGACATCAGACTTCAAGTCACACTATTACTTTTAGTGCAGGCTTTTAGCCTGCATTTTACTTGCACTTTTAGGTCTTGGTTTGCTTTTGAATGCATCCTATGCTTCCTCCTATGGTTACCTCAGCTTAATATTCCTTTTGTTCATGCAAATAATCCTTTGAAGAACACTGAGTTCTCAAATTTCCTTCATGATTGTTTTACCTTCAGCTGTCCTATCTTGCCTGACTGTCTATATATTTTTTAAAGCTTGGGAGTGGCAATTGTTTAATAATTATATTATACCTAAAATAACTATGGTTATGTAGCACTTGTTAAGAATTACATCCATGTGAAACTGTTCACATCTAAAGAATATGTTTCTAAAAGAATAACAAATTATATACCTTCAAAGTGAGCCAGGGAAACATAAAAGCCCAGGAAAGGTCACACACTCCTAAATTAGCTAACCAAAGACAAACAGGGATTTCCCTGAAGCCATTTTCTAAGCAAATTCACCAAATAGCTCTTTCTTCCCTACTGTGAGCATGTGAAAGCCTATGACTTCCTAGGGCTTTACCCAACCTAGACAATTTTAGATTCTTAGTTTTTTAATCACATTATCTATAAAATATATGTGAAACTTTTTATCATTGAAAACATGCCTCCGTGACTACAGGCCACTCTTTATTTTGATGAAACTCCATTGGAATTAATGCAGGCTTTACTGAGGAGTCTACTTTCTGATTATTTTATTAAGGACTTAGGAACAAAATGGATATTGAAAATCATTGACCTACGAAAGCAAAGCTCAGAACATTTTAGTTACCAAAAGAGAACTGATAACATACAAAAATGCTAAGTAAGAAAGATAACTAAAAGGAGAATGATGAATGAAAAGAGGTCTAAATGTCCTACCAGACACTGAACTAGCCACAACCTTATTACAAAAATTAAGCCAGAGGATTCTCTTGGTTTCTAAGTAGGGATTTTGAGAATTCATAAAATTTTAAATATATTTTAATAAAATCAAACAAAATATAGCATTGTTGAAAAAACAAGGTATTTAGATTTGAATAAAGTAAAATGTCCTCATTTACCACTTCCCTTCCACTCCTCAAACTTATCTACTCTTTAACAATTAAACGCTTGCCTCCTTTGAACCCTTTCTTCTTGTGGAAATACCAAGCATTCCATGGACATTTTTGAGCCTCCTTGTATTTAGCAAGTATGTTTGACTAATTATGTCTGTAAAATATAAGGAGAAATAATGTGTCCCTTTTAAGTAAAGACAGCGGCTGTTTTCCTCCTGCTTAAATCAACCAATCAAGCCTATTGTTCAGGTAGCAGAGAAGGCAGAAGATTAAATGGTCAGGATCACCAAGTCACTGGGGAGGACAACTACACGATAGATTTGGCCACAACAATGAATTTATGACAGTAAGTCATAAGTTCTTGTTGCTTTAAATCACTGAGATTTAAAGGCTATATATTAGTCTAGAAAAATCTTTGCTATTCTAATATACCTTGTATATAACATACATATAGAGAAAGACAAAGACTATATAAAATCACTTTTATTTCTATTTCTTCAAAATTGAGATGATAGTATGGATACTAATCTACAACTTGCTTTCACAAGCAAAAGTATCTTTTGGTTATCCCAAGAAGTATTTAACATCTTTCATATTAACAAAGCATGTAATGAGCAGTTGACACTCAGAACAAATGTTTGCTTTAGTAATGGTATGCAAAGCCTTTGACTGTGTGGATCACAATAAACTGTGGAAAATTCTGAAAGAGATGGGAATACCAGACCACCTGACCTGCCTCTTGAGGAACCTATATGCAGGTCAGGAAGCAACAGTTAGAACTGGACACGGAACAACAGACTGGTTCCAAATAGGAGAAGAAGTACATCAAGGCTGTATGTCGTCACTCTGCTTATTTAACTTATATGCAGAGTACATCATGAGAAATGCTGGGCTGGAAGAAGCATATGCTGGAATCAAGATTTCTGGGAGAACTATCAATAACCTCAGATATGCAGATGACACCACCCTTATGGAAGAATGTGAAGAGGAACTAAAAAGACTCTTGATAAAAGTGAAAGAGGAGAGTTAAAAAGTTGGCTTAAAGCTCAACATTCAGAAAACGAAGATCATGGCATCCGGTCCCATCACTTCATGGGAAATAGATGGGGAAACAGTGGAAACAGTGTCAGACTTTATTTTGAGGGGCTCCAAAATCACTGCAGATGGTGACTGCAGCCATGAAATTAAAAGACACTTACTCCTTGGAAGAAAAGTTATGACCAACTTAGATAGTATATTCAAAAGCAGAGACATTACTTTGCCGACTAAGGTCCGTCTAGTCAAGGCTATGGTTTTTCCAGTGGTCATGTACGGATGTGAGAGTTGAACTGTGAAGAAAGCTGAGTGCTGAAGAATTGATGCTTTTGAACTGTGGTGTTGGAGAAGACTCTTGAGAGTCCCTTGGACTGCAAGGAGATCCAACCAGTCCATTCTAAAGGAGATCAGTCCTGGGTGTTCGTTGGAAGGACTGATGCTGAAGCTGAAACTCCAATACTTAGGCCACCTCATGCGAAGAGTTGACTCATTGGAAAAGACTCTGATGCTGGGAGGGATTGGGGGCAGGAGGAGAATGGGACAACAGAGGATGAGATGGCTGGATGGCATCACTGACTCGATGAACGTGAGTCCGAGTGAACTCCGGGAGTTGGTGATAGACAGGAAGGCCTGGCGTGCTGTGATCAAGAGGTCGCAAAGAGTCAGACATAACTGAGTGACTGAACTGAACTGAACTATAAAACCTATTAAATCAAATGATGATCTGTGATAATATTGATAATCAAGGCTTATTTTATAGTTTCTTTAGTAAATTATATTAAAATAAACATTGTAACTCTTAGAAATGTCAAATTTGTTTCAAAGATTTGTTTTTCTCATTTAGATCACTATTAAAATATCATTGCTCCTAACATACTTGTTTTATGCAGAAAAATAGTAGTTTCCAAGAATTACTATGTTTTATTTTGTTTTGTTTTGCTTATGCCAGGTGCTAATCAGGGTACATTTTATTCCCCGATCATCTAATAGATATAGGCATCTAAGAGTTGACAGGGAGAAAAAAAGAAACTGTCAGAACTTAAGAGTCCCAAACAAAAGAAAACCCTGTTTGTTCCCAAACTTAAAAATCTAATCCTCTGTTTTGAGATTTAAGTTGTCATTGGTTCCTATTTTAGTTGATATGATTACAAGAACACCAGTGACTATTTTTATTCTTAAATCTTGGAGTGTCAGTATGGTGAGAATCTAGAGATTGTGTTCAACTAAATGTTAATGGATTTTGTTTAATTCTGTGAGAGTGCTTGATAGGTTTATCTGCAGGTAACTGTTAGTTTTACGGTTAATTGGGTTAGGCTGATAACTTGTTTTCTTTTCCACACAAGTGATTCTTTTAAAGCAAAAGTGAGGAGCAAAATTCACAAAGTCACCGGATCAACCAGTTTGGTTAAATGGCAGCCTTTATACCTGCCATTCAAGTGACTTCAACAAACATTACTGTAATTGCTAGTGTGGACTTGACCTTGAAAAAGAGGCAGCTAGAGGATTATCTGGTGTATTGTTCAATAAACTGCATCTTCAAGCCACCCAGACTTTAAATGCAGCAGGATGTTATAGTGTTGTTTTCAAATCCTGTTTTTAGGATGATCAAACGTTTCACAGAGCCTGCTCAGGGATTCCTCTTTGGCATATTACATGCTGAAAACGATACTTCACTCCAGATGACTATATTTTACAGCTCTTGTTTGTTCCATAAGTTTGGAATGGGTACAGTTCTGCCAACACAAAACATTTACTTTCTCTATATTCATACAAAAGAAATTTTGGCCAGCTCTGCTAACTGTCTACACTCTCTAAAAACTTCCTAAATAAGGAATTCTTATTCAAAGAGATAAAGGAAATGAAGCACAAGTTACACAAACTTTTGAGTTTGTGGGAAGAAAAAGTGAGTGATGACTGAAAGTGTGAATCAACTGTACTTATTAAAACAGTGATTTTTTCCACTCAGTTCACCAAGGAAATGTGCAGGTTCCAGTATGAACCATCGATTAACTCAACTGACAGCAGCTCCAATATTTCCCAGTCAGGACTCACATACCTTCATTGGAAGAAAGAGCATACTTTCTCCATGGCTTTTTAACAATTTTTTATTGGCATATAGTTTCTTACAGTGTTGTGTTAATTTCTGCTGTACAGGAAAGTGAATCAGCTACTTGTATGCATGTATCCCCTCCCTCTTGCTCTTCCTTCCCATACCTACCTCCATCTTTCCCCGCTCCCACCCACCTAGGTCATCACAGAGCACTGAGCTGAGCTCCCTGTGCCATACAATAGTTCCCACTAGCCATTTGTTTTATACATGGCAGTATATAAGTCAATCTTCAAGACTCCCAAGCTCAACCAAGTACATTTACAAAGAGAACTATGAATAGTCATGCAGTATTGTATTTGATTTACTTTGATATCCCAAGCATAGAATTTAGTTGCCAGTTTTTATAATAAAGTTATTTGCCAGAACTGCTGTGAAAGTGAGGATAAGGACCAGTTGGAAGCAGCAGTGGCTAAACCATCACTATTCAAATTATGGCTCAGGTTCTAGCAATGTTGGCATCACCTGAGAACTTATTAGAAGTACATTCAAGCCTGGTTCCAGACCTATTAAATCAGAATCTGCATTCTAACAGGACCACCAGGTTATTTATAAATCACATTAAAGTCTGAGAAGCACATACTAAATAAACCCATTCGGATTTCTCCGTAACGGGCCTGCCTTTGTGTTCATGGATTCTGTGGCTTAGGCTCTCATAGATGACTACTCCTAAGTTCATTCAATAACTCATCCAATACATGAGCACTTAGTATTTGCTGACAGTCTTCTAGGCTCTTCTCAATATAGATACAAATCATAGCTTTAGTTGGGCTGTTGAGATAAAGCCCCAGTGTCCATAAACAAATAAAGCACTTTATTTCTACAGAAAATTTTGATGTATTATCCTTGTTAATTCTTTGGTGAAGCAGAATTTAAACAAATAGAGAAGCCTTGCACTCAATAATTACTTATTGATGGTCTACAAATTACATTTTTTTCTCTTTACCTGTTCAGAATGGGTGAAATGGCAGTATTACCTAAGTAGCTATGAATAAATCAGTATTTTAGTTACAGTAAACTTTCTTTCTGGATATGTGTTTCCAGGGTAATCCTTGCATAAGACACATGAAAACATTTAATCAGTCACAGAGGACTAAATAAGAAAATAATTACAAAATTACAATTCATAGAGAAAATGATTAGTCTTACGGCAAAACATGTAGTTATAGAAATTATGAGTTAACTTATCTGTCACCTTCAAATATTGGTCTTACATTCCTAAAAGGAAGTCCCATTACACAGTTAAACCTGTAAGAAAAAGTAGAACAAACCAGTGATGACATTTAGTAACCTTAACTACATGGTACACAGAATTTCTATGGCATTGTTAATATTTCAGTTAGTATTCAAGGATTCAGTAACGAGATAATTCATTCACAAGTCTCAATGTCCTACTTCAAGGAGAATAAAAATAGCATAAGCCATAAATGATAAATTGTTCTCCATCATTTCATATGCTTTTATATGTATACATATACATGCATGTATAAATACACATATATTTATAGACACGCACACATACAGCATCCTGAGTACATCAGTGGTTATATTGGTAATGAACAGAAGAATAAAAATGCTTAAATTTATTCCAGATATGGAATTAGAAATATACAAATAGCTTCTGGAGGAGCCTTCATTTTCTTGTATCTGTGAGTATGCCCATGGATATTTCTTTGATTCCTGTATTTGAACCTCGGGAATCCTACTTTGTTTCAGATTCCACCCCATTTATAACTTCAATAAGCATGCATTGAGCATCTACTAGGAATCTACAAGGAACTCTGTAAGAAACTCCAATACTTTGGCCACCTGATGCGAAGAACCAACACAATGGAAAAGACTCTGATGCTGGGAAAGATTGAAGAAGGGAGGAGAAGGGGACGACAGAGGATGAGATGGTTGGATATCATCACTGACTCAATGGATGTGAGTTTGAGTAAGCTCCAGGAGTTGGTGATGGACAGGGAAGCCTGGAGTGCTGCAGTCTATGGGTTATCAAAGAGTCAGACATGACTGAGTGACTTAACTGAACTGAAAAACTGAGTCATAAAATTAGCTGTGTGCTCCCCTAGGTTCAATTATCAACTGCATTTGTAAAAATCAGGACAGTGGCATGAAAAAGATCATAGCTGAATTTGATGACAGTATATTTATGATAAGAAAATATAGGTTTGGTAGTGAAAATAAAAAAGTTGCCACAGATTCAGGAAAAGTCTGATTATTTTGTAGCCATGGTTAAAAGTAAGGACTAACTAAGCCTCTAAAATGCTGTCAACCCACTTGCATTTGTGAATGTTTATCAGTGCCTATACTCTATGCTACCCACTCCAGTACTCTTGCTTGGAGAATCCCCATGGATGGAAGAGTTGGGCTGCAGTCTGTAGGGTCACTAAGAGTCACACACAGCTGAAGCAACTTAGCAGGCAGCAGGCAGGCATACTCTATGCTTCCCCTAAAGTCATATGAGGTAAGTTTTCTGTTCTGCTCCAAGAGACTACCTGACTGACACAGTTCTCCTGCGATAAATTGTTTTGTGCTGTTTATTGTAGGTATTGTGTGATGGTCTCATTGGTTTTGACAGTGGATAGCATATCTGGTAAGAAGAGAAAGACACCCCTGACTGTTAGCTTCTTTCTAGCAGAATATCCTGTAATGCTCTCTGACTAAACCATGGCATTCTCCCCATGTGATCTTCAAGCATCTCCTGAGAGCTTGCTAAAATGCAAATTCTTGAACCTCTCCAGACTTACTGGACTAGGGATATCTTTAACAATTCTGCTAAAATTTAGAGACACTGTTAGGAGGTACAGAGCCTACATATTGCTAAGATTCAAACCCCTGGAATACCACCTCCTAAATATTGTGACCTTGGGTAATTCACTTAACTGTTCTGTGCTTTGACTTCTGAAATAATTAGAGGATCGTATAGTACACACATAGTACTTAACATCTAAGGTTATTGTGAAGAGTAAAGAACACAATGATTTTAAAGTGTTTAATCTGGCATGTTGTAAGTGCTGTATAATTACTAGCTATTATATTATATTATTATTATTAGTTATTAAAACCATTCATGTATAACTTGATAAATTCACTGATAACTATATTCAAGAATACACCAATTATATGCAAGGAATATAGGCAGCATTTTGTAAAGCACCTTACTCACTGGTAATCAGCTACGGTTTAGTTGAGAGAATCATTTAAACAAATGCTAATAACAAAAAAAATAAAAAGTAAACGGTATTAACCTCAGATTACCACCTTAGGTGATGAAGACCAGTGCTGCTCAAATTATTCAAGGTAAAAAATCAGTTTTTAATTTTTTCCCCCAATCTGTCTTGTGACTCACACAGAATTTAAACAAAATAGAAACTAGTTTATATCTTGTTTTGTGAAATGAGTCCCCTGATCTCATGTTTGTATGTCATGAGCAGTGCCAAACATGAAAGTATCTAAACTCTTGCTCTCAATTTTTGTAAATATGTTATCAGCAATTAGGTACAACAATTCATAGATCACATTTTCAGTAGAATCAAAATAAACAATAAAGATAGCTGACTTCAGACAACAAATATGTTTTCTTCCTTTTCTGTATGCCAATTAATACATGCATGTATATGCACACACGTAGCTTTCATTCAAATTATGTTAAAATAAGAAATCATTAAAATTAACAACATGATGCCATTCTTCATATAATGAATATTTTTATACCAAAGTTAACTATTAAAATGGATCATTTCTCAATATCTAAAACTAAATATGTCACCAAAATATGGAATATGGAGTACTATGTTTAAGAAATTAAGTGAGATATTTGCTTCAGGACACTTTTAATCGAAAGCAACAAGTACATTGCTCAGTGATGAATATTTGAGAACTGTGAATGATGATATTTTCTTTAAACTAAAGACAGTTTCTTAATTATCTTTTTGCCATCCATGCCTTTTACAATTCTATTTGGGAGTTTTCATTTGAGTGAGTGTGTGTTGAAATGCTTTTTTTCCACCTAGTGTTATTGAGATATAACTGATACATAACACTGTGTAAGATTAAGGTGTACAACTTGATGACTTGAAATATATATATATACAAATACATATATTTATATTTTGAACTGACCACCATAATGAGGTTAGTTTTCACTTCTCATCTCACGCCATTTCCTGTGTGTGTGTGTGTGGTGAGAACATTTAAGATTTACTCATTTAGAAACTTCTAAGTATGTAATAGAGTATTATTCACTAATGTCACCATTCATCTTATAACTGAAAATTTGTATCCCCTTACAAACATCTCCCTGTTTCCTCTGGTAACCACCGTTCTGCTCTCTGTTTCAGTTTGTTCAGCCTTGTTAGACTGCACATATAAATGAGATCATACAGTATTTGTCTTTCTGTCTGATTTATTTTACTTAGTACAATGCCCACAAGGAACATCCATGTTGTCACAAATGCCAGTTCTCTCTTGTTTTGTGTAATATTCATTCTTTAAGATTTTTATTTCTAATTTATCATTTGTGTCTTGAAAATTTTAAATGTATACATGGCAAATTAATTTCAAATAAGAAGTATTAAATTTATCTATAATGTAAAATAATAGTGATAATTTTATTGATAATTATTATTACATCATAAATGGTATTATAATTATTCTGCAGTTGGTGGTTGTCTGCTTGGTGGCTATATGATAGGGTTAATGACGACCTCCTCCAAGAGGGCTTATGCTAGCAGAGATGATGGAATTCCAGTTGAGCTATTTCAAATCCTCCAAGAGGGCTTAAGCTAGTGGAGGTGATGGAATTCCAGTTGAGCAATTTCAAAATTTAAAAAATGATGCTGTGAAAGCACTGCATTCGATATGCCAGCAAATTTGGAGAATTCAGCAGTGGCCACAGGACTGGAAAATGTCAGTTTTCATTCCAATCCCTAAGAAAGACAATGCCAAAGAATGTTCAAACCACCTCACGACTGCACTCATCTCAAACACTAGCAAAGTAATGTTCAAAATTCTCCAAGCCAGGCTTCAACAGTACGTGACCCATGACTTCCAGATGTTCAAACTGGATTTAGAAAAGGCAGCAGAACCAGAGATCGAATTGCCAACATCCGTTGGATCATTGAAAAAGCAAGAGAGTTCCAGAAAAAACATCTACTTCTGCTTAATGACTATGCCAAAGCCTTTGACTGTGTGGATCACAACAAACTGTGGAAAATTATGAAAGAGATGGGAATAGTAGGCCACCTTATCTGCCTCCTGATAAATCTGTATACAGATCAAGAAGCAACAGTTAGAACAGGACATGGAAAAACAGATTGGTTCCAAATTGGTAAAAGAGTATGTTAAGGCTGTATATTGTCACCCTGCTTATTTAACGTCTATGCAGAGTACATCAGGCAAAATGCCAGGCTGTATGAAGCACAAGCTGGAATAGCCTCAAATATGCAGATGACACCACTCTAATGGCAGAAAGTGAAGAGTAACTAAAGAGCTTCTTGATGAAAGTGAAAGTGGAGAGTGAAAAATCTGGCTTAAAATTCAGCATTCAGAAAACTAAGATCATGGCATCTGGTCCCATCATTTCATGGGAAATAGATGGGGAAACAGTGGAAACAGTGTCAGACTTTATTTTTTGGGGCTCCAAAATCACTGCAGATGGTGATTGCAGCCATGAAATTAAAAGATGATGCTCCTTGGAAGAAAAGCTATGACCAACCTAGAGAGCATATTAAAAAGCAGAGACATTACTTTGTCAACAAAGATCCGTCTAGTCAAGGCTATGGTTTTTCCAGTGGTCATGTATGGATGTGAGAGTTGGACTATAAAGAAGGGTGAGCACCGAAAAATCGATGCTTTTGAACTGTGGTGTTGGAGAAGACTCTTGAGAGTCCCTTGGACTGCAAGGAGATCCAACCAGTTCATCCTAAAGGACATCAGTCCTGAATGTTCATTGGAAGGAATGATGTTAGTTCAGTTCAGTTGAGTCGCTCAGTCGTGTCTGACTCTGCTAACCCATGAACCGCAGTACATCAGGCCTTGCTGTCCATCACCAACTCCTGGAGTCCACCCAAACCCATGTCTATTGTGTCAGTGATGCCATCCAACCATCTCATCCTCTGTCGTCCCCTTCTCCTCCTGCCCTCAATATTTCCCAGCATCAGGGTCTTTTCAAATGAGTCAGCTCTCCACATCAGGTAGCCAAAGTATTGGAGTTTCATCTTCAAAATCAGTCCTTCCAACGAATACCCAGGACTAATCTCCTTTAAGATGGACTGGTTGGATCTCTCTGCAGTCCAAGGGACTCTCAAGAGTCTTCTCCAACACCATAATTCAAAAGCATCAATTCTTTAGCACTCAGCTTTCTTTGTAGTTCAATTCTCACATCCATACATGACCACTAGAAAAACCATAGCCTTGACTAGGCGGAACTTTGTTGGCAAAGTAATGTCTCTGCTTTGGAATATATTGTCTAGGTTGGTCATAACTTTCCTTCCAGGGAGTAAGCGTCTTTTAATTTCATGGCTGCAATCACCATCTGCAGTGATTTTGGAGCCCAGAAAAATAAAGTCAGCCGCTGTTTCCATGGTTTCTCCTACTATTTGCCATGAAGTGATGGGATCAGATGCCATGATCTTTGTTTTCTGAATGTTGAGCTTTAAGCCAACTTTTTCACTCTCTTCTTTCACTTTCATCAAGAGGCTCTTTAGTGATCTTCACTCCCTGCCATAAAGGTGGTGTCATCTGCATACCTGAGGTTATTGATATTTCTCCAAGCAATCTTGATTTCAGGTTGTGCTTCCTCCAGCCCAGCATTTCTCATGACATACTCTCCATAGACATTAAATAAGCAGGGTGACAATATACAGCCTTAATGTACTCTTTTTCCTATTTGGAACCAGTCTGTTGTTCCATGTCCAGTTCTAACTGTTGCTTCCTGACCTGTATACAGGTTTCTCAAGAGGCAGGTCAGGTGGTCTGATATTCCCATCTCTTTCAGAATTTTCCACAGTTTATTGTGATCCACACACCTGGTGCGAAGAGCTGACTTATTTGCAAAGACCCTGATGCTGGGAAAGATTGAAGGCAGGAGGAGAAGGGGACGACAGAGGATGAGATGGTCGGATGGCATCACTGACTTGATAGACATTAGTTTGATCAAGCTCTGGAAGTTGGTGATGGACAGGTATGCCTGGCATGCTGCAGTCCCTGGAGTTGCAAAGAGTTGGACATGACTGAACCATTGAACTGAACTGAAGTGATATGATAAAATCATATAGTAAATACGTGTATAAAATAATAATATTTCTAATAGAAAATACAAGATGAAATTCTGTATATCCAATAAAGCTAGTAATTATAGCAACAGTGAGCATGCTTATTTGGTAAAGGATGATAGGAGGATAGAAATTACTAACCTTGGAAATTGCCCCACCAATATGGATATTCGTGGCCTTCTGAACAGCTGAGAATTTTATTCCAGTCACTGTAGGTTCTGTTCCTTATTGTAAGCCCATTGCTGACTACATATTCACCATTTTCTAGCACTTTTAAGCCAGTGATAATATTTATAAAATTTAGACCTCAACAATCATTCATTAAAAAAAAAAAAATGGGTAGGTTTTTTTTCCTGCTTTTCTACATACTCTTTTGTTTTAAACTATCTTTCTTGGTATGACATGGTATTTTGATTATGAACAAGGGAGCCCAATTGAAAGGTTTTTTCTTTGCTAAAAAAGTCACTTAATGCCAAATAGTAACAATGTGTTATCATAATATCACAATTTCACTCTAGTAGTTTGTTCTTAAAAGTTGGCAGGACTTATTCAACAAAAAATACAGTTGAATTAAATCAATCATGTCTTTAAGCAATATGATTTACTATAGATACTTTATAAGGTTTCATGGCCAGATTAATGCCTAAAATAGGATGTGTGGAGATGACCTTTATTTTCCCGTGACTCAGTGAATGTTATTCTTTGTCTCCATTTCTGCTGATTTTGAGAAACTTAATCTTGCTAATTCATGAACACAGTTGCCTCTGGTTTAACACTCTGTCTCTCATCTTTTAAAATGTGCTAGCTCTCAGATTCTCTCCCTTTCTTTTTCTTCCCTGTTCATTGAGGCAATCTAATTTGCCAGGACCTCACTTTTGTCCAGGAATCAGAAGACAACAATCTGGTCTGAGAGCCCCACTGCAGACTGACCCTTTGATGGCTGGTTGAATCATTCAGAATAGGTGAGGTGTCACTGTCAGCCCCAAACTTCAGTGCTGAAAAAAACAGAAGTTTCTTCCTTTCTCATGCTCTAAGACCACAGTGGATCAAAAGATGAGTTTGTCTAGATGTCTTACCACTGACTTTGCCCCCCAGGAGGTTCCATCATCCTACAGTGCTGGTATTTAAACCCATTTCCACAACTGCCATGGCCGAGAAGAGAGAAATTCACACACACTGGCAATAAATGCTTCTTCCACAGTGACCCCTATTGCAGATTGTCACATCTCACTGACCAAAAAAGCCGGTTGCCATGCTTAAACTTCAAAGTGCAATCTTTTCCAGTGGCCTCAGCCAAATATCAGTGAATAATAGATATTTAGTACAAGATTCTTGGCATGCTGGGTTTTATTTCTCTTGAAAAATAACCTTATTATTTATTACCTTCCAATGTCAAATAATAATGCCTATGCCACTGTGATTATTTTTCCTTTCTGGCAACTTATTCTCTTAAGTTGGAAACATACATTTATTTTTTCTTTATCCTTGGAGTTCACATATTTTGCAAGGATTTACATAGTGTTGTAGATCTTGTTAAATCAACCTGTAACTTACTCAGCCCTCTTAATTGTTAGAATCAAATATATTCTCAGTTCAGGAAAATTTATGTCTAGAAGTTGTTTCATAATGACCTCACTCCCATCCCCTCCTCTGCCTCCTCTAAATCACCTTTTGCGGCTCTTGCTCTTAAAGATATTCTCGTGTATTTTCTTTTCTTTGTGATTTCTCTTTCTTTCCTGTGCTTTGAGATATTCTTGTACTTATTTCATCCAGTCTCAACAGTAACTATTCTCTGTTTTAACATATTTGGTTTGTTAGTTGCCAAATCCACAGTTTAGTTTCTGTGGGTGTGTAATATTGCATCTGTATTTTTTATGCATTTTCCCTCCCTCCTTCCCTCCCTTCTTCCCTTCCTTCCTTCTTTTCTTTTAAAAACAGTTCAGTTTCTCATTTGCTCGCATGTCGCTGGGCATGTATTCTGTATTTCAACCTGACCCGTTTCTCTCTGGCTGCTATGGCTCCGTAAATGAATGGGTGGTTATTTTCTCAAGCAGCTCACTGCAGCTCAGCCCTGATGGCTGGAACTTATTTAGGATAGGGATTCTCCACAGGACAAAAGGCCAAAGGGTTATCTTCTTTATTTTTATCTTGTGGTATCTTTAATAGCAGGCTATCAGCCTCTTCCTGAAATACACAAAGCAGTCTCTCTGTTTTGTTTTCCCTGCCTTTTCACACAGGCTGGATCAGGAAAGAATCAGCCAAAAATCTAGTTTTGGCCTTTAGGGGTCAAGTTGACCAGGATCATTTAAAAGGAGTGATCATCAACTTATTTGTTGACAGAGCCCACGGGTTCCCACACGCCAAGGACTTCTTAAGACCCCCCACTTTCCTATCCATCCTCTGGGCTTTGCTATCTTTCATCAGTCACTGGAGGAGCCTATAGGAGACAGACCCGGTCACCTACTAACCTCAGGAGCTACCAGGCTCAGAATGACAAATGGCTGAAACTGAGAGCATGAGGAAAGGGGGGGTCTTTACGTTCCTTCTTTGTTGTTATTATTAACTTGAGGAGACATGAGCTAGTAAAAATGTCATTTAAAATACACTGGAATATATGAAGCATATAGTAAACTAGAGTAATACAGTTCACACAAGCATCACAAAAAGGCAGGATAAAACAGAATAGTGGGCACAGTGGGATTACGTGTCTGAGAGGCACCCCCCTTTCCTTCTTGATGCCAAAGCCTCTATTTTTCTCAAATGGTTACCCTGGCACATGTTAGGTATAGAGAATCTTTCCTCCTCCCATGGTGACCATTGCCTAAGTGGGCTAGTGAAGGTGGTGTCAGTTCCTCTTCCAGTATCTGGCTGAGGCTTGTAAATGTGATTCCTCTTCTGGGAGGCAAAATTTGCTTAATGGTTTCTGGAAAAGTTCTGCTCATTGATAAAAAATAGATACAGGCTGGAAAAGGTCCCTCTTATTCATAAGCTATCATTGTGTCTCCTGCAAATACTTATTGAATTTATCAACTTTTGTTGTATTCTTTTTCTGTGAACTCTTGATTATCTGAGCATTTATTTGTATAGATCTTCTGTGCCTTGCAGCTAAAAATAATGTCTATAACACATGTTATATAAAAAGAATATGGATGTTGGATCAGATCTAAATTTAAATGGAAGCTCTGCTACTTATTTGATCACATCATCTGCTCTTTTGCCTACTTCATTGGTTTGTGATAAATATTATGTTTGATAGTTTATATAAAACTCCATAGATGCCTGCATGTATTAAATACTACCTTGTGGTTGCCCCATGGGGTGAGTGGTTCAACTCCTCACCCAAAATTTTATTCAGATGTTGAAACAAATGACACCATGCATGCAGCGAGAGCGTCTGAAAAAGTTTGTTATTTCATCATGAGGCTTTCCAGGGAGGATTGGTGCTCCCAAGCAAGTTTGAAAATCACTTGGAGAGCAGAGAGGGACAATTGACTCGGCGGGTGAGTCTGGGCTGTGGGGTCCCAGCACAGGCAGGTAGTTTGCTAGTCTGAAATTCCCACTGGTACAAGACAGGCAGCTTGAGAGCTTTTATTGATTTTCCCAGAAGTGAGGCAAGAAAGCAAAAGAGAGGATTTTGAAAGCTATCAGCAACCAGATATCAAAACTAGAGTCAGAATCCATTGCAGATGTTCATTAAATACTCCTTCCTCCTCTCCACCCCCTAGCATCATTTTCAATGATATAATGTGAAACAGTGATTAGGGATTCCTTTAAGAGAGAGAGAGAGGAAATGTACTTTTGAGAGGAAACATAACTGATGTCCCTATTACTTTACATCTGTCCTTTTTTTCAAGGAACAGAAAACACAGTAACTCATTTTACATGTCTCTTAATCCTAATGTGAAACACCTATCAGATCTCATTTTTGGATCAAATCTAACATGTGGCTCATCAAATAGATAGTAACACAGACAAGTAGATGAATGAGTGACTGAGGAAATACTTTCCTGTTGCTCCCATATAGCTTCTATGGTTAATTTCCATAAGCCTGAAAATTTTGTTAGGCAGACACTAAAGAGAAATTTCCCTTTTTACATGATGTTCTTTTCTTTGGGTTTAAGTTGCCTTCATACTGACAGTTAACCAAATTATTTTGCAAACTTAAAACCAAAGAAAAACTACTGTTATTTTTCACTAAGAAAATTCTGTTTCATTTTAAAATGAAATACATGTTAATGTTAAAAATGCATATATATGCAGATGTGTATATAGATATGTCAGTATCAATGTGGTCAAAACCTGGAAGCGCATTCTCCCAACTGTTACTCGTATTTACTCTCACAGTATTCATGTGTGATGGAAAGCACATGTGTATTGGATGAGTGGAGAGCAAACTTTCACCTGATGGTTAACTGGGATTTTTTTTTTTTTTTTTTTACTTAAAAAATAATCATGGTGGGATCATGAGCAACCTTTTTCTTTTGACTCTCAGTAATATTTCAACCAATATTAAGAATAAAGCACATTGGGATGTACAGATCTAGAAGTTATCCATAATATTGTAAGGGAAACCATAAGTTACAAAGAAAAGTTTCCGTCTCATTTTTTGCTAAATATATAATAGTTAAAAGGCTAAATGTGTATATACCAAACCATGATGTCTGGGACAGGATTAGAAAAAGTGTTCTTGATTTGTTATGTGTATTTCATAATGTTTGAAATAAAAACAATTAAAATAGTAAAAAATAAATAACCATTCACAAAACACAAAACCAAAACAAAACATCAAAGTGAGGCAACACTAAGAGCACTGGCATTTCCTTCTTTTGTGGGTAGTTTGATCTGGTTACACCCCAGCAGCACTTGTGGGCACACAGCTAGCATCAGGCACAGCAGGACCCAGGGGCGTGGTGCCAGACTGCTCACAAGGCAAGGGGAGGCAGCACCTTCCTCTCTATTTGCTTAAAGATCAAAAAGACGCCTGCAGCCACATCACACATTACTGCACAAAGATAAATGATCATGAGGTTTTAGCTTTCTATTACCTGTAGGCCATGCACCTAAGACAGTAAATGCTTAAAATATTGGTGACTTGGGCAGCTATCTCTCACTTAGGCTGGGGATGAAGATTCCTCATATTATCCCATCTCTTCTGAAATTGACTAGGCGTGCCGTGCAAAGCTTTGACTGTATGCTTCTTTCCACACGGTCACACAACCTTGTCAGTGCGACCTTTTTACATGTTCTCCTGCTCTTTGTATCAAAAAAAGTTCATCTTTTCTCTTCACTGCCATGAGTTTTTGGAATACAGAAGCACGAGGAACCATCTCATCAACTCTCTATGCCTTGATGTCCAGGGAGCCTTGGCTGCCAAGCCTCCCTTCTCGACACTGCTTTCCCTCTGCTACCCAAAACAGGTCTAAACACCTGCTCATCAGTCCTGAACAACACACAGACCAGCTCTAGAGCTATTTACACAACACAGCACAGTCTGTTTCCTATTTCAGGAGGGATGAGCAAGCGTAAATTCACTTTCCAAACTAATCTGTAGTCACTCCACAGGTTACCGTATTCTTTGTTTAGCCTGTGGTCCAAACTTTCTTTAGCTTAGAGTGAATTGTGAGGTTTGACCATCAGTTGGGTTGGAGACTTATTCTCAGCAGTGACAAGAAGAGGCAGAACTCAGACTTCTGAAAGCAAAGAGTTTAAAAACCTAGAAGATGCTCTAAACTGTGTGGTTTCCCTCCTTCACACATCAGCTAAAGGAGAGAGATAACCTGATTTAGAAGGAAAGCTTAAAAGTAGGAACTAAGAAAATGAGCAGAGAAGGCAATGGCACCCCACTCCAGTACTCTTGCCTGGAAAATCCCATGGACGGAGGAGCCTGGAGGGCTGCAGACCATGGGGTCGCTAAAAGTCGGAAACGACTGAGCGACTTTACTTTCACTTTTCACTTTCATGCATTGGAGAAGGAAATGGCAACCCACTCCAGTGTTCTTGCCTGGAGAATCCCAAGGACGGAGGAGCCTGGTGGGCTGCTGTCTATGGGGTCGCACAGAGTCGAACACGACTGAAGTGACTTAGCAGCAAGAAAATGAGACCCAGTTTCATCTTGGTCACTGACTGAGAACTTGCGTGAGTGTGTTTGTTACTTATAGGCTCTGGACCTCAGATTCTTTCATTGTGAAGTCAGGGAATCAGTTTGCTGAAGTCCCTTCCAGCTCCAGCTTTCCATCCAACTGGCTGCCTCTTCCTGTCTTCATTTTTCTCTGTTTGCCTTTTTGAGTTTTGCTGTCTTTTTTTTTTTTTTTTTTTTGTCCTTTCCTCTACTCAAGGTTGTTCTTTAACTTGATATCTCCTGCAAACAAATGTGGGAGAGATTGGAAAAAGGAACTAGAGTTTCCAGAGAAACAGTCTTTGCTCCATACCAATGTACCAAACACTAACATGAGAGGCAGAAAAATATCTTTGCCTTTGAGATTTCCCCATTGAAAAATAGGAGGAAAAAAAAATAAACACAAGTACTTTCACCTTTGCTCCAGAATATTCTAATATTTTTCACAGATTTAGAGAGGCTGGCAGGATTTGTAAAGGTTTGGACTTCTTGCCTCTGAAAAAAAAAAAATCTCATAAAATTCTAAACCCAATATATATCGTTTTTTTTTTTTCTCAACAGACTTTCATAAGATAGAATCAATGTCCCACATGAAAAAACATGCATAAAACAAAGAACAAACTGCAAGTGGACATAGATATCTGGTGATCTCCATGTTTTCCATACCTGTTTGCTTAACTCAGACCGCAGCATGTGGTCATTTGGTTTTGTTTGACTTTATGGTTACTGTAACACTATGGACCTAGGTACAAACATTTATGACAAAAATCCTCACTCTCCGTGGCTGAGAGCAAAATTTGTGCTCCCGTTCCTCTTGGTTTAAATATACTTTTCCAGGTCTCTATTCTTAGTTATGTATTTTTGCATAACACACAACAGCTCTATTTTGAATTGCCAAAAGTGTCTATGGGGAAATACTAAGGAAGTGTCTGAGTCGAATTCTGTTTTGTCTCAGGTACTTGTGGCCGTGGGTTTAAATTGTACAGGCTGTGAAGGGAGTCATATATCCTAAATAGTTCTACAGTGGTTTTCCAACTCTCTGCTGTCTAATCACTTGATCTATCAGAAAAATCAAAATGTATTCTTTTTATTACCATCTCCTTTAAACTCCTCTTGTAGACATGTATCATCCTTGAGCCCAAGACCCCAGAATGTCCTGTGGAGACCACCTTTGAGCAACTGTCCACTGATCTTTGGTTCTGATGCTTCCATCTCAATTTATCCCCAAATATATAGAGAGCCTATTATCACTGCTTTAAACATCACCAAGTTCTGTCTGAAAGATGATACTGTGAAAGTGCTGCACTCAATAGGCCTGCAAATTTGGAAAACTCAGCAGTGGCCACAGGACTGGAAAAGGTCAGTTTTCATTCCAATCCCAAAGAAAGGCAATGACAAAGAATGCTCAAACTACCACACAATGGCACTCATTTCACACGCTAGTAAAATAATGCTCAAAATTCTCCAAGCCAGGCTTCAACAATACATGACCCGTGACATCCAGATGTTCAAGCTGGTGTTAGAAACGGCAGAGGAACCAGAGATCAAATTGCCAACATCCGCTGGATCATCAAAAAAGCAAGAGAGTTCCAGAAAAGCATCTATTTCTGCTTTATTGACTATGCCAAAGCCTTTGACTGTGTGGATCACAATAAACTGTGGACAATTCTGAGAGAGATGGGAATACCAGACCACCTAACCTGCCTCTTGAGAAACCTATACGCAGGTCAAGAAGCAACAGTTAGAATTGGACATGGAACAACAGACTGGTTCCAAATAAGAAAAGGAGTACGTCAAGGCTGTATATTGTCACCCTGCTAATTTAACTTATATGCAGAGTACATCATGAGAAACGCTGGGCTGGAAGAAGCACAAGCTGGAATCAAGATTGCTGGGAGAAATATTAATAACCTCAGATGTGAGGATGACACCACCCTTATGGCAGAAAGTGAAGAGCAACAAAGAGCCTCTTGATGAAAGTGAAAGTGGAGAGTGAAAAAGTTGGCTTAAAGCTCAACATTCAGAAAACGAAGATCATGGCATCTGGTCCCATCACTGCATGGGAAATAGATGGGGAAACAGTGGAAACAGTGTCAGACTTTATTTTTGGGGGCTCCAAAATCACTGCAGATGGTGACTGCAGCCATGAAATTAAAAGGCACTTACTCCTTAGAATGAAAGTTATGACCAACTTAGATAGCATATTGAAAAGCAGAGAGATTACTTTGCCAACAAAGGTCCGTCTAGTCTAGGCTATGGTTTTTCCAGTGGTCATGTACAGATGTGAGAGTTGAACTGTGAAGAAAGCTGAATGCAGAAGAATTGATGCTTTTGAAGTGTGGTGTTGGAGAAGACTCTTGAGAGTCCCTTGGACTGCAAGGAGGTCCAACTAGTCCATCCTAAAGGAGTTCACTCCTTCATTGGAAGGACTGGTGTTGAAGCTGAAATTCCAAAACTTTGACTACCTCATGCGAAGAGTTGACTCCTTGGGAAAGACCTTGATGCTGGGAGGGATTGGGGCAGGAGGAGAAGGTGATAACGGAAGATGAGATGCTTGGATGGCATCACCGACTTGATGGACATGAGTTTGATTGAACCCTGGGAGTTGGTTATGAACAGGGAGGCCTGGCGTGCTGTGATTCATGAGGTCACAAAGAGTTGGACACAAATGAGCGACTGAAGTGAACTGAACTGAACTGAGGTTGTGTCTGACTCTTACCATCACATGAACTGTAGCCACCAGGCTCCTCTGTCCTGGAGCCTCCTCCCTCATCCTCTGGGATTTCCCAGCAAGATTACTGGAGTGGATTCCCATTTCCTCCTCTAGAGATTTTCCAAACCAGGGATCAAACCTAAATTGATGTTTCCTGCATTGATGGGTTCTTTACCACTAGCGCCACCTGGGAAGCCCACACACATTCCTTAATGCTACTTAATTTCTTTTCTTTTTTTTTTTTTTTTGAGTCACAGCCAAATGAGGCAACAGATACTGTTATTTCTAAAATCATGGTAATCTCAACTTCCCACTCACAGCATCATTTATTTGTGCCACATAGTGGAGAGGGGTTTTGCTTTTGTCCTTGAACTTTATTCCAGGCATAGAGAAGTAAGCAATGTGACAGCTCCGTTTAATTATTTTTGTGTGTTTCCACAAAGAGCGATAAGCTATAGGATCATAGATTCCAGTAAAACGTGTATGAAAGTTCATGTTGCAGTCTGTTGGTCCTTGAAGAATTTGAACTTGATGCCAAAAATATTTTTAAATGGGAGAGAAATAAACAAAATAAACCCCCCCAAAATGACTATTTCAAAAGGAATGTGACAGGTGATAAATATAAAATAAGCAATGAAGTTTATTATTTGGCTGGTGACTTAAAGTACATGCTAATAAATTAAATCTTACCTAAAATTTGATTTGTTAAAATCAAAACTATTAAGTTTCTGGAATGGCATGGATCTACTAGTCCAGGTTTCTTTTCTTATCTGTTTTTTGTTTGTCTGTTTTTTTAAATTCTGGTACTTTAGAGAAAAAGGTAAGAAATCTCTAAGCTAACATTTAGGATACCTTGCAAAAGCAAGTCTTTTCAGAGAAGAAGCTTTCATATATGAGAGAAAATGAGCATTTCATTTTCAATTTGAAATACAGACATTCACCTCACATTTCTATAGAAAATCAAGGAGCCGTTTGAGAAGCCACCTACATATATGCTGTACCCAGAAATAAACCCTGAGAAAAAAGAATTGTAGAAGTTATAAATTCAGATATTTTTCTTTTCCATCATTTCTGCCATCAGCAATTGCTTAGGGAGAGTCTTTAACTAGGAATAAAAATATCAACTGTTCTATTAAGTGACATTAAGTGTAATGGAATCTCAAGGTTGAATTAATTTTGTAGCTTCCCTTATCACTCCAAAGATTACTATCTCAATAACTGGCATCAATAGTGAACACAGGAAGAGTTGAATAATTGGTGATCAATCTTGACAACCAGGTTACCGCATCCTCCCCAAACCTTAAAAGCCTAGAGAGCTTGTTTAGAAAGGAGTGAAGAGACAAACATAGCTATGTTCAGTATGAATTTAATTTGCCTGTTTAAAAGTATGGTCTAACCTTGCATTTCAGATTTTCATTATACTATGCTAATAAGCACATGAGAATTTTATGGGCTTGGTAGTTACTCATTTAGGAATGCTTCATATCACTGAAAGTAATACATTTAACTACTAGTCAAACAACCTCATAAAATTCTCAGAGATAAGATTTCATAAAACTTGGACAGCAGTAAGGGATGAAAAAATTTTTCAACTTAATGCAGTTCCAAGACAGGCATCATATTTCTATGTGAAATAGTTTCCCATAGAAGACACTTCACATGGAAGAATCTAAATGAGAGTGGGTGCATCTTGGACCAGAAGTCCACCATTGAGAGGGGTTTCAACAAATGCTCTTCTCAAGACCAACCCTCCATGAAAATAAAAATATTTACACATCTATTTAGTCAGTGACAAACAGAGGGGAAACCATCTGGCCATTTGAATCAGTGCAAATTGCCCAACCACTCTTTGAAAAGAGGAAGCTAGTCAAATTAAATGCTTATTTTGTTTGGGAGCTAAACAATTGTCCTAAACTGTAATCATAAAATCCACATTTGCAGTATCAAATAAACAAAAGCAAATCAGCACAGAAAACTTGTTTTTGTGTAGTAATTGGCAGGAGGATTAGTATTTCACTGGATCCGATTTCCTAAACCTCATTCCTGATAACAGCTTCAGCAGTGAGGTGACACACCAAAAAGCATAAATTATCTAAAGCTGGAGATAAGCAGAGGCCATTTGGGGGTTCTGAGTGCAATATAAATAGATTCAAAACAGTAGGAGAACAGGCCCATCCAAACCTCAAAGGATTAACTGTGTGAGCTCTGACTCCTCTGCCCATTGTGAGCTGCGATTTATCATCAGACAGTAACAGAGACTCAGCCTTATCTGTGATAATTCAATGGCTTAATGGCAGTGCCTTTATCTGGAGGTCATAATTAAGCTTGTTTGATCAGCCTGAGAACAAGCACCTATGCTGAGCCTAAGCCCATACAATTGCTTTTGGTGTCAGGGGTATAACATAATAAGAACATCGTTGGATATGGCATTAGTAATTTTGTTCAAGTGCTGCGGCAAGTTATTGCATATCTATAAAACAAAATCCCCCAGATGGGAGGAAGAACAACACGTTCCAAATTTAGAAACTTCTGTATCATTTGGAGTTTAAGAATACTAGGTATTTTTGGTCTCAGATGAGTGGACTTAAAACCAATTTGAATAGAAAACTGAAAATGAAGAAATACTGTAACATTATCTTTGACTAATAAAATGAAATGCTTATTAAAAGGAAAATGAACATTTATTGCATCCTACAATTGAAACATCTTAAGAAACCTCAGTATCTCTTCAAAAGTAACAGAAATTATAGACATTCATTCAAATAGGTGTAATAAAACCTCATTAATTTAAAATTACTGAATGGAAGTTTCATTTGATTTTGAAAAATGTCTGAGCTATTAAATATTTTCCAATGAATTATATTTTATTACTTAAAGTACTTAGCATAATTTGAACTAGTTGTTATAGGTTTCCAAAAGAAGATCATGTCAGTCCTAAATTTAATAAAATGTATTGAATTTAGCAGAGTCATTTGGTGGCAAATGAGTATGTTGAAATGCACACAAAGAGTTCCTTTAACTTTGTTAAAGATATCACTTATGGTTATTTTACATACAATGCTCTTTTCTTCAAAATGTGCACAGGTAAATTTTATCTAGCTTAGGTATAATTAATTATAAATTCTGAATTAAGGTATTATAAATCTGTGTCAGTATTTGAGTTCAGGTTTATGTCACTGTTGAGTATTTTATAAAATTCAATAAAAACTCCTTTATAAAGTATTTTCACATAAAAATGGATTTATTTGATAAATACTTAGTCCCATCTCTTTTTATAGGTATTACTGAGCTTTTTCAAATTTCTCTTCTCTTTGATGTTTAACAAATTCCTATAGACTAAAAGATTCATGGCAAAGTCAGATCTTTTGGGTTCAAACCACACTTTGTCATACCCTATGTGATCTTGGGCAAATTATTTAATTTTCTGAGTTTCATCTTCCTCGTGTAAAAGAAAGATAATAGTAACACCTGATGGAGGAGTTGCAAGGTTCCAATAAAAAATTGTTGTGAAGTTTTTTGCAAATGCCCACCACAGTATAATTCACATTGAAAGCTCTCTCCGGTTAGTCTTCCTCCTCCTCTGCCTGTCTCTCTTTTTCAGCTAGCCAAGAACTTGAGGTTACTGTCTTTGAAAATGAGGAAACTGGGAAGTTTAGGTAAACTAGATATTGCTGTTGTTCACTTGCTCAGTGCAGCAAGCCAGACTTCCCTGTCCTTACCATCTCCCAGAGCTTGCTTAGACTCATGTCCACTGAGTCAGTGATGCCATTCAACCATCATCCTCTGTCACACCATCCTCCTCCTGACTTCAATCTTTCCCAGCATCAGGGTCTTTTCTAATGAGTCAGCTCTTCGCATCAGGTAGCCAAAGTATTGGAGCTTCAGATTTAGCATCGTCCTCCCAATGAATATTCATTGATTTCCTGTAGGATTGACTGGTTTGACTAGATATTCTGGAGAAGGAAATGGCAACCTACTCCAGTACTCTTGACTGGAAAATCCCACGGATGGAGAATCTTGGTAGGCTACAGTCCATGAGGCCACAAATAGTTGGACATGACTGAGCGACTGAATGATAAAATAGATGGAGTCAAGATAGTCAAATAGAGTTTCCTTGTGGTTCAGTGGTTAAGACTCTGCCCTTCCAATATAGGGGCACGAGTTCAATCCCTGATTGGGAAATAAGATCCCACATGCCATGTGGTGTGACCAAAAATTTTTTTATAATTATATTTCTTTGTTTACTTATTTATTTATTATTTGACTGTGCTGGGTCTTAACTGAGGCAACAAACTCTGAGTTGCAGCATGCAAACCCTTAGTTGCAGCATGTGGGATCTGTGTCCCTGACCAGGGAATGAACCTGAGCCCCCTGCATTGGGAGCATGGAGTTTTAGCCACTGGACCACCAGGGAAGTCCCCCTTAATTTTTTTTTTTAAGATGATAGTCAAAAGTAAATCGACAGTTTCACTGCCTACTGATTCATAACTCATTTCAAAAGCTTGAGTATTTTTTCTTTTGGTAGTCACAGATACCTTATTTTCTTTCTGCTGCCCATAATTATATTTATAAACACCTGGAGTAAATTATCATCAGGAAAGGGATATGTACAGAGCATTATACATATGTTAATATACATGCACATATGTGGACCAAATGTAATCTTTTTTTTTCACTAAGTATTATAAGGAATTTTCCATGTTCTTAGTAGGAAAATCATTACTTATATAATCATTGAAATATATATATGTGTGTGTGTGTGTGCATACATATAATACAATGGGCTGTTTGACTGATGGCATATGCTTACCTGCCTCAAAACCTCTGTTCTTGCCAGACCCCAAGTAAAATTTTCAGTATATAGGATCAGAAAATTTAGTCATCTTTGTTCTTAGCAAATAATTGAAGCATCAGAATGTAGGGCTTTTTAAACTGCTTATTGCCAAACCTCAGGCCTGTGGGAGGATGTTCCACAATGTTCCAAAGCATCTGAAATAAGTAAACGACAGAGGGACCGCTAAATGCCTGAGCTCTAAAGCAGAAGTGTGGTATAGTCCACAAGGTGAAGGAAAATCTCCACTCATTCCCAAGATGGAAAGTATTTGGTTAAATGCACCCTGAATGGTATATTCCTATTCTCTAAGTCCATAGTAGGAGAGATCAATAAAACCATGTAGAAACAAGCAATGAATGCACAACCAGATTCTGAATACGATGTTTTTTGGATTTTTTTGTTTGTTTGTTTTTTCCAGGAGAAAGCCTTAAGTCAGGAATTCTTAGAGGTAAAAAGAAAAAAAAAAGGTGAAAAGGAAGATTCAGTTTGAACAGCTAGCAGCTGTCCTAGTATCACATTTTCACAGATCATTGTAAGGTCATCTATTCCATCTATCAATCTAATAACCTGAATTTTTCTCTACAAACTGTACCAAGTGCTTCTCCACCACGTGCTTTAATATTTCCACTAACATGTGGCTTTCTATATCATGAAACAGGTCCTTCTTTCTTTGGACACTATTTCTCAAAGTTTTTCCCAATGAATCTCTGTGTATCTCATTATTAATAATTGTCTTCCTATTAGATTTGCAATAGGCAATCTAATCTTCCTCTTAATATTCCTTTGAACATTATAAATTTTATAGCACATAGCACATGATATTTCTCTACAAGGTGGAATCATAGGCATGCATGTGAAAGTCTATTTCAAATAAATCAGAATGTTGGGGTGGGAACCAGGCACTAGGATGCTTCAAAGACCCCAGGTGATTTCCATGTGCAGCAATGTTTGAGAATCACTACCTTATAGCTTTGCCAACACATTAATAATGTCAGAATTTATAGCTTTTGCTGATCTGATAGGTGAAAATATGTTCTTAAAATTAATATCTCTAAATATTAGTGAGGTTGACAATAGTTTCATATGCTTATTGGCATTCTAATACTTCTGCAACTGGCTCTTTATATCATTTGACCATATTTCTAACAGATTGCTTTCTTTTACTTATTTAAGTTTTATATTGTATTGATATTGAGTCTTTGTGTTATCTGTATTACAGATAATTTCTAGTTGTCACTTATCTTTAGATTTTTATTTTAAATGGGACATTTTGTTTAGTATGGTAGAATAGATTTTTTCATTACTTGTACTACTGTGGCTTATTTTAAAAAGCCTTCCCTACTTCCAAAAAAATTCACTTCTTCTGATATTAAATTGGTCTGTTTATGAACATAATGTAATTCTCCATTTATTCAGGCCTTATATAATGTATTTTAATAGAATTTTGTTAGATTAAATGTCACGTGTTTATTGTACCTTTTCTATTATAGTATCTGTTTCTTGCTGATATAGGAGGATATTTCTGACTTTGGGTTACTTTTTTATTTCAAATTTTGGTGTTGAAGTATTTTATTGGTTTTAATAGCTTTTCTGTTTATTACTTTTGGTTTCTAGATAAAATCACCAAATTTTCTAGAAATAATAATAACATAATCTTTTCTATTCTATATGGGTTATCATATTACTTTTGTTGAGACCTTCCACAATATATTGTAAAATAGGGGCAATAGCAAAGATCCACTTATTCTTCCAAACCTTAGATAATATTTCTAAATTTCCTTGTCCATATTTTTGGATTTTGGAAATACAGCTTTTACCAAGTTAAGGAATTTCTGGCCTGTTCTTGCTTTCTATAAGCCTAATTTCTATAGGCACAAATAAGTGCAGAGAAGTTTCAAATGACTTTTGCATGTATCAAAAAGTATATGATTTTCTTTTCCCATTAATGTTTGAAAAATACTGGGAATTACTGTGCTAGTTAATTACATTTGCATTTCCAAGAAAAAATATACTTAATTATAATGTATATCAGCTAGTGTTAAATTAGAATTTTTGTATCTATTAGATTGTTGCAAAAGTAATTTCGGTTTTGCATTGTTGAACTTCACTATTTGAAAATGAAAGAAGTGAAAGTGAAGTCGCTCAGTCGTGTCCGACTCTTTGCGACCCCGTGGACTGTAGCCCACTGGGTTCCTCTGTCCATGGGATTCTCCAGGCAAGAATACTGGAGTGGGTTGCCATTTCCTTCTCCAGGAGAATCTTCCTGACCCAGGGATTGAACCCAGGTCTCCCGCATTGCGGGCAGATGCTTTAACCTCTGAGCCATTGGAATATATTCTTAAATGTGGTTTTGTTGTACATTATTTCAATGCACATTTCTTGCTTTATGTTTTTTGCTAATGAATTATTATTTGCTGTTATTTTATATGTATTTTAGACTAGGGAAATGATGTTAAACAAAAAGAAAATTTGAGCAATTTTCTTATTTTAGTTCAAAATGGGTCATAAAGCAGCAGAGACAACTCACAGCAACACATTTTGCCAAGGAACTGCTAATGAAAGTACAGTGCAGTGGTGATTCTAGAAGTTTTGCAAAGAAGACTAGAGCCTTGAAAATGAGGAGCACAGTGACTGGCCATTGGAAGTTGACTAGGACCAGCTGAGTGAATCATTGAAGCTGATCCTCTTACAACTACATGAGGAGTTGTGCAAGAATTCATTGCTGACTATTCTGCAGTAATTTGGCATTTGAAGCAAATTGGAAAGATGAAAAAGCTCAATAAGTGGGTGCCTCATGAAAATGAAAGTCACTCAGTCATGTCCAACTCTTTGTGACCCCATAGACTACACAGTCCGTGGGACTTTCCAGGTCAGAATACTGGAGTGAGTAGTCGTTCCCTTCTCCAGGGGATCTTCCTCACCCAGGGGTTGAACCCTGGTCTCCCACATTGCAGGTAGGCTCTTTCCCAGCCGAGCCACCAGGGAAGCCCTAGATTACTAGACTGGGTAGCCTACCCCTTCTTGAGTGGGTCTTCCTGACCCAGGAATCTACTGGGGTCTCCTCCATTGCAGGTGGATTCTTTACCAGCTAAGCTACCAGGGAAGCCTCACGAGCTTATCACAAATCAAAAAAAAAAAAAATCATTGTTTGAAGTATCATCTTCTCTTATTCTACACAATAACAGTGAACAGTTTCTTCATCGGATTATGATGTGTGATGAAATTTGGATTTTATACAACCACCACCAATGACCAGCTCAGTGGCTGGACTAGAAGAAGCTCCAAAGCACTTCCCAAGGCCAAACTTGCACCCTGAAAAAGGGTCATGGGCACTGTTTGGTTGTCTGCAGCTGCTCTGATCCACTACAGCTTTCCGAGTCCTGGGGAAACCATTACATCTGAGAAGCATGTTCAGCAAATCAATGAGACACACTGAAAACTGCGACTCTTGCAACCCCAGTATTGGTCCATGGAAAGGTCTCATTTCTCCACAGTAAAACCTGATCACAGGTCACACAATGTGCTGTGCTATGCTAAGTTACTTCAGTTGTATCCAGCTCTTTTGCGACCCCATGGACTGTAGCCCACAAAGCTCCTCTGTCCATGGGATTCTCCAGGCAAGGATACTGGAGTGGGTTGCCATTTCCTCCTCCAGGGGATGTTCCAAACTCAAGGATCAAATCTGCATCTCTTAAGCCTCCTACATTGGCAGGCAGGTTCTTTATCACTAGTACCAAATATCACACAGAAAATACTGCAAAAGTTGAACAAATTGGGCCACGAAGTTTTGCCACATCTATAGTCACCTGACTTCTTGCCATCTCAACAACTTTTTGCAGGGAAATGTTTCCACAACCAGCAGGATACAGAAAATCTTCCCAAGAGTTCATTGAATCCTGAAATATGGATTTTTGTGTGTGCTAAGTCACTTCAGTTATGTCTGCCTCTGTGCAACCCTATGGACTGTAGTCCATCAGGCTCCATGGGATTCTCCAGGCAAGAATACTGGCATGGGTTGCTGTGCTCTTCTCCAAGAAATATTCCTGATCCAGGGATCGAACCTGCATCTCTTATGTATCCTGCATTAGCAGGCAGGTTCTTTACCACTAGCACCACCTGGAAAGCTACGGATTTTTATGCTACATGAATAAACAAACATATTTCTCATTGCGGATTTGTGTTGATTGTGTAATAGCTCCGATTTTGATTAATAAAGAAGTGTTTGAGCCTAGTTTAAATGATTTAAAATCAGGGTCCAAAACCATAACTACTTTTGTACCAGTCTATTTTGAAATTTGTCCATAACTTTGTTTTCTTAGTTTAGTATCAAGTTTCAGTTCAGTCGCTCAGTCGTGTCCGACTCTGCTACCCCATGAATCGCAGCCCGCCAGGTCCCCCTGTCCATCACGGGAGCTCCCGGAGTTCACTCAGACTCACGTCCATCGAGTCAGTGATGCGATCCAGCCATCTCATCCTCTGTCGTCCCCTTCTCTTCCTGCCCCCAATCCCTCCCAGCATCAGAGTCTTTTCCAACAAGTCAACTCTTCGCATGAGGTGGCCAAAGTTTCAGCTTTAGCATCATTCCTTCCAAAGAAATCCCAGGGCTGATCTCCTTCAGAATGGATAGGTTGGATCTCCTTGCAGTCCAAGGGACTCTCAAGAGTCTTCTCCAACACCACAGTTCAAAAGCATCAATTCTTCGGCGCTCAGCTTTCTTCACAGTCCAACTTTCGCAACCATACATGTTCACTGGAAAAACCATAGCCTTGACTAGACAGACTTTTGTTGGCAAAGTAATGTCTCTGCTTTGGAATATGCTATCTAGGTTGGTCATAACGTTTCTTCCAAGGAGTAAGTCTCTTTTAATTTCATGACTGCAGTCACTATCTGCAGTGATTTTGGAGCCCCAAAAAATAAAATCTGACACTGTTTCCATTGTTTCCCCATCTATTTCCCATGAAGTGATGGGACCAGATGCCATGATCTTCATTTTCTGAATGTTGAGCTTTAAGCCAACTTTTTCACTCTCCTCTTTCACTTTCATCAAGAAGCTTTTTAGTTCCTCTTCACTTTCTGCCATAAGGGTGGTGTCATCTGCATATCTGAGATTATTGATATTTCTCCCAGCAATCTTGATTCCAGCTTGTGCTTCTTCCAGCCCAGCGTTTTTCATGATGTACTCTGCATGTAAGTAAATAAGCAGGGTGACAATATACAGCCTTGATGTACTCATTTTAAATGTACATAATTAAAATAATTG
>SJXQ01005471.1:366354-438809 GCA_006408695.1 Aepyceros melampus | reverse complement strand
CATAAAACCGTTCAACTTCAGCTTCTTCAGCATTACTGGTTGGGGCATAGATTTGGATAATTGTGATATTGAATGGTCTTAAGATCACTATCTCCTAAATAGGCTTCTAGCTATTCATAATTATTCTTAAACCCTAAGCTCAGCAAACATTTTTTGCCATAAACATTCCCCTCACAAATAGGTTTCAGATAACAGTCCTCCCCACAGCCTCAAGCTGCAGCCTAAGTGCTCATCCTGGAACATTCTTTGTAAATATCCTTGAAAAAATGTCAATGGTTACTCTATAGATTATTTTCTAGGTACAACTGCAGAAGGCATTGTGCTTTCTCATGTTTCTCTCAAGAACAATAAGTACCTTAACATTCTTTCTAGCCAACTCAACTGAAGAAAGGAAAGAACAAGTCAGAATCACAAGGCCTAACTGCTTCATCCCGGGACCGGTGCCTGCAGGATGAGGAGAGGGGGTTGGGGGCGTGCCTCTATTTTGTCAGTAATGTCTAATGTGGCTCCTGACAAAAGATATTGCTATCACTCAGGAAAGTCCGACTATTAGAACAAAACATACTCCAAGTGCTTTTATCAGTTAGGAAATTATAAAGGTTTAAGAAGCTGTGTGCCAGAAACTAGGGACAGAGTATATAAATACAGTATTTATATTATTTATAGTATTTACATAGTATATAAATATATTCTATATGTTCACACACTGGCAGCAATACATTGGAAATGATACTGAATGGTTTCAAGAAAAGAGAAAGTTAACAGTATTTTGATATAATATGTATTTCTTTTCATTTGCCTGAAGACAACCATGGTAGAACATTATTTAGACTTTAAAAACAATCAACACATTAGAAAATACCACCAGTTTTCCCTTAGAAGAATTATTTTGTTTTTAAGATTTTTGTGCTACTGTTCTTGAAACTTTCATGGTGTACTATTTAATGTAGTGTCTTAAACAAGGTGTTAGGAAAAAATATATTACTCTGATCGGTTGTTTTCTATAAAATATTCAAGGAATTCACTTTTAATACTATGTTGTCATTGTTCAGTTGCTGAGTCTTCTCCGACTCCCCGCTGACCCTGTGAACTGCAGCACACCAGACTTCCCTGTCCTTCACTATCTCCCAGACTTTGCTCAGATTCATGTCCACTGAGCTGACGATGCCATCCAGCCATCTCATCCTCTGTCGTCCACTTTTCTTCTTGCCTGTAGTCTTTCCCAGCATCAGAGTCTTTTCCAATGAGCCGACTCTTCATATCAAGTAGAAAAAGCATTGGAGTTTCAGCTTCAGCATCAGCCCTTCCAATGAATATTCAAGACTGATTTCCTTGAGGATTGACAGCTTTGATCTCCTTGCAGTCCAAGGGACTCTCAAGAGTCTTCTCCAGCACCACAATTCAGTCCTTCGGTGCTCAGCTTTCTTTATGATCCAACTGTCACATCTATACATGACTACTATACAAGTTATTAAAATGAAGAAAATTTATTTTGTTGTATTTCAGTTGCTATGGTGGCAAATATTGTACGTATTTAAATATGGGATAGCATTTTATATATGTTAATATATGTGTTTGTGTGTTTAAGACTATAGCAATCTTGGTAACAAAGTATCCCTCAAAGGTTAACGCATCTGCCTCCAATGCGGGAGACCTGGGTTCGATCCCTGGGTCGGGGAGATCCCCTGGAGAAGGAAATGGCAATCCACTCCAGTACTCTTTCCTGGAAAATCCCATGGACGGAGAAGCCTAGTAGGTTACAGTTCACGGGGTCACAAAGAGTCGGACACGACTGAGCGACTTCACCTTCACCACCTTCACCTTCACAATGAAATAACTAGCATTCCTTAGTCTTTTCTCCCCTGAGATCTAGACTTTTATTACCTGAGTCTAAGACTGCTAATTTTTCTTTAATTTTTATGTTATCAAGTTGTCAGGTGTACACACTTTGAGCATATATCAGTATCAATGAGCATATAACAGAAAATAATAGTACCTGATATGTTTGTGTATACATCTGTACCTTATGTAATGATAAAAATTTAAAAGAATGTGAACTCCGCCATCTTCCCACACCTTTTGTAAAGCAAAACAAACTAAAAAATAAAATTTAATTAAAAAAAAAAAAAAAAAAGAATGTGAGATGTGTGTGTGCATGCATGTTCCATAGTGTCTGACTCTCTGCAACCCCATGGACTGTGGCTCCTCTTTCTTTGGAATTTTCCAAGCAGAAATACTAGAGCAGGTTGCAATTTCCTTCTCCAGGGAATCTTCCCCAGTTGGGGATCAAATCTGATTTTCTCGCATCCTCTTGCCTTGGCAGACAGGTTCTTTACCAGCTGAGCCACCGGGTAAGCTCACCTTAAATAATGGTAAAAATTTAAGAAGCGTGTGAAGAGGACTATAATTATTATTAGGATAAGTAAAGGATTTTAAGAATTGAGTAAAGTGCACTTGAATCTCAACCTCTGCTGCATTCATTCACACTCCATAATAAACCATTGACTGTTTGAAAATATCACTAGTAGGTGTTAGAATTAACATTTATCTTAGATAAGTAAGCAAACAGATAGTGAGTGTTCCTATGTTATTCATGGGAGGTCACAAATAAAGCATGAAAAATGGCTTGGGGACCAGGAAATTATTTTAAAATAGCATAGATCTTGGAGTTTCTTTAAAGAAAAAAAAAAATTAATGTTCGGGAAGATCCCCTAGAGAAGGAAATGGCCACCACTCCAATATTCTTGCCTGGAAAATCCCATGGACAGAGGAGCCTGGAGGGTTACAACTCATGGGGTAGTAGAGAGTCAGAAATGATTGAGCAACTAAACTTATCATTTTTAGATTGCCGGAACTGATCATGTATATATTTTTCAAAGAAAACCCTTGAATGAAGATTTACAGTTCTCTTAGAACCAGGTGTGGAAGAAAACTTTTCTTAATTCAACTTATTTTGATATTCACAAAAGTTTGGCATATTGTCTTATTGGCTTTTACAGCACTCCTTTAAAACATGATGTAAATTACTATAAGGAAGAGAAGTATATGTATATGTCTTGGTATTTTTCTCAGGTAATTTTGAAGATGGTTGTGTGTTATAAATGTTATATTAGCAATGATTCAAGCAGAAATTTCTTAAAGCTTAGGACAAATAATTCTTTTCCTTGACTTTACATTATAATGCTAAACTGTATCTCATCCATAAAAGAATCATCTGGCATGTTTAAGGAATAACTTTGATGCAGTTTGTATCTATGACACCAGTATAGCCAGGGAAAATGTGAAAAAAAAAATCCATTCAATGCTATGTCATACTTCATAAAAAGAAATTTCAGTGACTCAAATGGAAACATTTTAGCCACTTTATAATTAGCATTGCTGGGTTATAAAATTAGAAAAATTGAAATTATGTAAACCAAATTAAATCCCTTCTATATTGCTGTTGAGTAAGAGAGCTGGTGACACACTGTGTTTTCCTACTGTGACTTTTGTCTAGATTTTTAAAAAATGTTGTATTTTGGCATAATTTTATTTATCTCATATCTGTGTGAGATCTTAAGGGGAAAAAAGAAAATGTGAGATCTTCTAGTTGTTTTACAGTTATCTTGTATGTTTTTTAATTCAGGAGTTGGGCATAGAAATAGCAAATGAAGGATTTTAAAATCATAGTATTATTACATTTGATTATAATAAAGATGATGAAATCTCCATGGGAAAGCTTGCAGTAGCCTCATAAATATCATGCTAATTTCTTTCTTTATTATCATTAATCAGACAAATTATTAATAAAAAACATAATGATTTTGATTTACAAGACCATAATTTATTAGCTTCTTCAAATTCAAAAACTATCTTTATGTATATTCTATCAACTCAGAGCACTTTACCAAGTTGGTCTACTAGGATAATGCAGCCAAATTGCAGACAAAATTTTTGATATATAGAGGTGGCTACAGCTGCATTGTATTTCCAGTTAGATAGAGATGTTAAGTTCAGTGGTGGATTCTTAGATAACTACCTTGTAAAGATTAAATTCAATGCCAACTTCCATTCCATTTTGGAGATATATAGCATTTCAGATTCCATCAATGCAGAAAGCTATAATTTGTAGCCCTGGAATAATCTGTCTGGATTTAAATTTTGTCTTCATTTCTTCCTATGGCTATGATCTATTCATGCCTCAGTTTGATTATTACTAAAAGTAGAATAAAAAATATACTGCACAATATTGTTTTGAGAATTAAATCCAGTAATCCACACAGACTGGGCTTGAAGTGATGTTCAAAAAAGATTAGCTCTAGCCTGAAAAAATGGCCTTGAGGCAATTTCTGGACTCTGAATAACTTGTAGTGTATCTTGACGATTTTCCCCTGGTTCTTCTCCATAAAGTAGAGGCAAGTAAAGGGTCTTGATGAAATCCCTATTCACTGGTTGTGTTTTTCAGGCATAGTTTATCATAGCAACCTTTATCTACTGTTGTCATTGTATTACTCAGCTGTGTCTGATTCTTTGTGACCCATATCGGTAGACTGACAGGCTCCTCTGTCCATGGGATTTCCCAGGCAAGAATACTGGAGTGTGTTGCCATTTCCTTCTTCAAGGGATCTTCCCCTCCTGAGATCGAACCTGAATCTCCTGCATTGCAGGTGGATTCTTATCTGCTGAACCATCAGGAAAGCCCCCAAATTTATCTATAATGGACCATAAAGTAAAAACAGGCTATAGGCTGGATTAGGCCTGCTGGTTGTCATTTCCCTAATCCTGCCTTAGAACAAAGAAATGCCATTTTTAGTGAATGATAAATTTATTTTTTAACATATTCTAGATATTCTACTTTTTTTCTAATTAAAGTTTAACTCACTGCCAAAGGGAAAACAAAATAAAATAATCTGGAAAATATAGAATGTTTAAAAGATATACACAATTTATAACCACATATCTCGTGTTCCTGTTTTGAACAGCTGATTTTATTTATAGAATTGTATTTACCTATCCAACAAATTAGAAATATACATGAACATAATTTAAATTCCTATTCTTTCTACTTAGCATTATAAAATGAATTTCTAAAAGAAAAGCCTTATATTTATTTATCTTTCATTATATTTTATAGTTGTACCTCATAAATTAAATATCTATTACCAATCTACCCCTTCCACTATATTGTGTTCAATTTGAGACTGGATACTGTTTAACTCATCTTTGTAAGTCTTAGTACCATAACTGGTAGATGATAAGCTCTAGTTATTGTATCAGTTTTAAAATTTAAGAACATAATCACTGTTTAATCAATGTTGTAGCTTAGAGTCCTGGCTCTAGTACAAAAAAGACATTAACATATTTATTACCTGCCAGCCAGTTATACAAAAAACAACAATAGAATGATTTTTGATTACCAGTTTACTTCAGAGAACTCATTAGTTGAAAAAAAAATAATATATTTAGTCAATTTCCAAAGTTGTTCTAGTAATTTTCATTGCCTGAAAAACAGTTTCACTTAAAATAATTTCCTGCAAATTGTTTCAAGTCAAATGTTTCTGAGTGACATTTCAGTTTGTACATGAAATTCAATATTCAATATGACAGAGGATAATATTTACAAAAAAGAAAAGAAAAAACAAGGAAAGAGAGAAAATCTGAAGATACCTTATCAGAATAAAATGAACCACTTTTCTAGAAGAAGCTATGTTTACAAAGTAAATACAAAGAGCTAAAATAAGTGCAACTTCTTTAATGTACCTGGGCTTATGCTGTAAATAGGAACACAAACTAGTTTACATATTTTTGCTGATGAAAAAAATCACTCACTAGTCTCCAAATGGTCCCAAACAGTATGTTAATTCATCAGCTCAGTTAAAATTCTTGATTCACTGGTAGTTTTTGGATTAATCTTAGTAAGTTTTTTAATTTGTTTTTTTAAAAATAAACTAACTTGGAAGTCAGGGTAAAATATCATCCTGAACACAGGCATAAATCTCCGTTTTTCTCAGTTCCCTATTCAGCTCAGTTCAGTTCAGTCGCTCAGTCGTGTCTGACTCTTTGCAACCCCGTGAATCGCGACACGCCCGGCCTCCCTGTCCATCACCGTCTCCCGGAGTTCACTCAGACTCACGTCCATCGAGTCTGTGATGCATCCAGCCATCTCATCCTCAGTCGTCCCCTTCTCCTCCTGCCCACAATCCCTCCCAGCATCAGGGTCTTTTCCAATGAGTAAACTCTTTGCATGAGGTGGCCAAAGTACTGGAGCTTCAGCTTTAGCATCATTCCTTCCAAAGAAATCCCAGGGCTGATCTCCTTCAGAATGGACTGGTTGGATCTCCTTGCAGTCCAAGGGACTCTCCAACACCACAGTTCAAAAGCATCAATTCTTCTGCGCTCAGCCTTCTTCACAGTCCAACTCTCATATCCATACGTGACCACAGGAAAAACCATAGCCTTGACTAGACGGACCTTAGTCAGCAAAGTAATGTCTCTGCTTTTGAATATACTATCTAGGTTGGTCATAACTTTTCTTCCAAGGAGTAAGCGTCTTTTAATTTCACAGTTCCCTATTAAAGTGGTCAAAAGTAAGAAAATATGTGCAGAGGAATAAGCTCTATCCCTGGAAACTAGAAAAGTTGGCGTCTGTGCAGGCTAACTGATAATTTGCTTTCATATCCATCCACCATCTCACACACATACACACACACACAGTAACATAGGGAACTGCATTTGCCATGCTCCCCTGCACATTGGCTTCTGTGTGGGATACCTGAAATATTGGTGGGTAGAAGATGAACAGAAACCAGGGCAGGTCTCCTCAGTATGGTATCTTTGTAGTTTCTGGGGATCATCCATGACTTCTCTTCCTGTTTACATGCCTCTTCTCTACTTCTTATGTCCCAGCTGTCAACAGATGGTCCTCACTGTGATACTAACTCCCATGGGGTATCCTGGGGTTTTAAGCTATGGTAACAAGCTGGAATCAACATTGCCGGGAGAAATATCAATAACCTCAGATATGCACATGACACCACCCTTATGGCAGAAAGTGAAGAGGAACTAAAGAGCTTCTTGATGAAAGTGAAAGAGGAGAGTGAAAAAGTTGGCTTGAAGCTCAACATTCAGAAAACGAAGATCATGGCATCCAGTCCCATCACTTCATGGGAAATAGAGAGGAAACAGTGGAAACAGTGTCAGATTTTATTTTTTGGGCTCCAAAATCACTGCAGATGGTGACTGCAGCCATGAAATTAAAAGACGCTTACTCCTTGGAAGAAAAGTTATGACCAACCTAGATAGCATTTCAAAAGCAGAGACATTACTTTGCCATCAAAGGTCCATCTAGTCAAGGCTATGGTTTTTCCTGTGGTCATGTATGGATGTGAAAGTTGGACTGTGAAGAAGGCTGAGTGCCGAAGAATTGATGCATTTGAACTGTGGTGTTGGAGAAGACTCTTGAGAGTCCCTTGGACTGCAAGGAGATCCAACCAGTCTATTCTGAAGGAGATCAACCCTGGGATTTCTTTGGAAGGAATGATGCTAAAGCTGAAGCTCCAGTACTTTGGCAACCTCATGCAAAGAGTTGACTCATTGGAAAAGACTCTGATGCTGGGAGGGATTGGGGGCAGGAGGAGAAGGGGATGACAGAAAGGATGAGATGGGTAGATGGCATCACTGACTTGATGGACGTGAGTCTGAATGAACTCTGGGAGTTGGTGATGGACAGGGAGACCTGGCGTGCTGTGATTCATGGGGTCGCAAAGAGTTGGACACAGCTGAGCGACTGAACTGAACTGAACACTATATATTCTCTGTTTCCATTTCCTTGTCCTCATTTCTGTATGTTCCAGTGTTTTGTTTTTTTTTTGTTTGTTTGTTTTTTTCTATGATTTGGTGTGAATATTTATTTCCTTCTGATCACTAATCCAGTTCACTAATCCTTATCCTTACTTTGGGTCATCTTCTGTCAAGCACATTTATTGAATCTTACTTTTAGTTTTCTTATTTCTATTTCTAAATTTTCCATCTCATTTCATGTCAGAGTTTCCAGTCCTTGGCTAAAATTATTCATTTTATTCTGTAGTTTTTCAAGCATGTTATTTCAATATAACAATTATTTTAGAGTTGATATCTAATTAAATCCAATGTCTGGTTCATATGGTTTATTTATACATCATTTTTTTTTCCCTTTTTGTTTGGTTGTTTGGCCTTGTGTCCTGGTGTGCAGAACTTTTGCTGAAAGGAAGAACACTGTTATGAATTCTAATAAATATAATTGAAGTTCTGATGATGTTATAATTCTCTTCATAGATTTTCCTTTGTGTTGGCAAAAAAATAATGAAGAAGTTGATAATCTTAAATCAATAAGTTATTGCCTTAATTCAGAGACATATTTCAATATTTGTGAAAGGTGTTTTATTTCTGGATTGCCCTTACTCCACTCAAGTGGCAAATCTTCAGTTTCAGTCTCAGTGAAATCCTGGACTGTTAACCAACGTCCCACCTCTTTGTGAGTTCTAATCTCTAAATTTTGTTCCTCTAGACCCAAAAAACTCCTGAAAGCTTTGTTCAGCTTTTCAGCTTCCTAGCTACGATTTTATGCTGAACTTCTCAGTCTCTCAGCTATGTTTTATAGATTGGAGAAATGCCTCAGAAATAGAAAATTAGATTCACCTACATGTTCATCTTCTTTGGAAACATTGACTCTCTGATCCTTGCTGATTTTTTAATTTAATTAATGCCTTCAAACAGACTTTTTCAAAAGCATTTTACACAGATTTAGCAGTCATTCTTGGTGGAAGGATTATCTTAATATAATCTAGTCCACAAAACTGATCAAAATTAAAAGGGAAAAAATTGAAAAAGCTAAATAACAAAAAATGCAGAAAAAAGAAATTATATGTTTTCAAATTTAGAAGTAAAACATAAAATGAGAAATGCAAATATAAAAATAATTTTGAAATATAAGAAGTATATAATTATAAAAATAAAAATCTAGCATATTTCTTGAAATTTCTACAAGAGAGCCAGCACTACCTCCTCATTTTGACAGAAGAAACCAATTTTATTTCCCAAGATATTTGTCTTCATTTATCCCTGTTGCTTTCCCACAGGAGTTCCCAGAAGATTGAAGATCAGATAGAGCTTCTTTGAGAAATGTCCTCAGTACCTGCTGAAGTGCTCTGGAATTTCTCCAAAGTCCTGGCCCAAGTAGGTCAACATTTTGGTTACCAAAAGGCATTTGGAGGGAGAGAATTGATTCCAGATGTGAATCATGGAGATATAAGATGAATCTGGAATATCTTGCTGTTTTATAAACTGGTTAGTTCAGTTTAGTTGCTCAGTCATGTCTGACTCTGCAACCCCATGGACTGCAGCACATCAGGTGTCCCTGTCCATCACCAACACCCACAGTCCACTCAAACTCATGTCCATTGAGTAGGTGATGCCATCCAATCATCTCACCCTCTGTCGTCCCCTTTTCCTCCTACCCTCAATCTTTCCCAGCATCAGGGCCTTTTCCAGTGAGTCAGCTATTCCCATCAGGTGGCCAAAGTATTGGAGTTTCAGCTTCAACATCAGTCCTTCCAATGAATATTCAGGACTGATTTCCTTTAGGATGGACTGGTTAGATATCCTTGCTGTCCAAGGTACTCTCAAGAGTCTTCTCCAACACCACAGCTCAAAAGCATCAATTCTTTGGTGCTCAGCTTTCTTTATAGTCCAACTCTCACATCCATACATGACTACTGGAAAAAGCATAGCTTCGGCTACATGGACCTTTCTTGGCAAAGTAATGTTTCTGCTTTTTAATATGCTGTACTTATATGCAGAGTACATCATGAGAAACGCTGGACTGGAAGAAACACAAGCTGGAATCAAGATTGCCTGGAGAAATATCAATAACCTCAGATATGCAGATGACACCACCCTTATGGCAGAAAGTGAAGAGGAACTAAAAAGCCTCTTGTTGAAAGTGAAAGAGGAGAGTGAAAAAGTTGGCTTAAAGCTCAACATTCAGAAAACAAAGATCATGGCATCTGGTCCCATCACTTCATGGGAAATAGATGGGGAAACAGTAGAAACAGTGTCAGACTTTATTTTTTTGGGCTCCAAAATCACTGCAGATGGTGACTGCAGCCATGAAATTAAAAGATGCTTACTCCTTGGAAGAAAAGTTATGACGAACCTAGATAGTATATTCAAAAGCAGAGACATTACTTTGCCAACTAAGGTCTTCTAGTCAAGGCTGTGGTTTTTCCTGTGGTCATGTATGGATGTGAGAGTTGGAATGTGAAGAAGGCTGAGTGCAGAAGAACTGATGCTTTTGAACTGTGGTGTTGGAGAAGACTCTTGAGAGTCCCTTGGACTGCAAGGAAATCCAACCAGTCCATTCTGAAGATCAGCCCTGGGAATTCTTTGAAAGGAATGATGCTAAAGCTGAAGCTCCAGTATTTTGGCCACCTCATGCGAAGAGTTTACTGATTGGAAAAGACCCTGATGCTGGGAGGGATTGGGGGCAGGAGGAGAAGGGGACGACCGAGGATGAGATGGCTGGATGGCATCACGGACTCAATGGACGTGAGTCTGAGTGAACTCCGGGAGTTGGTGATGGACAGGGAGGCCTGGCATGCTAAAGCTGAAGCTCCAGTATTTTGGCCACCTCATGCGAAGAGTTTACTGATTGGAAAAGACCCTGATGCTGGGAGAGATTGGGGGCAGGAGGAGAAGGGGACGACCGAGGATGAGATGGCTGGATGGCATCACGGACTCAATGGACGTGAGTCTGAGTGAACTCCGGAAGTTGGTGATGGACAGGGAGGCCTGGCGTGCTGCGATTCATGGGGTCGCAAAGAGTCGGACACGAATGAGCGACTGAACAGAACGGAACGGATAGTTTGGTCATAACTTTCCTTCCAAGGAGTAGGTGTCTTTTAATTTCATGGCTGCAGTCACCATCTGCAGTGATTTTTGGAGCCCTCAAAATAAAATCTGTCCTTGTATCCACTGTCTCCCCATCTATTTGCCATGAAGTGATGGGACCAAGTGCCATGATCTTAATTTTCTGAATGTTGAGCTTTAAGCCAACTTTTTCATTCTCCTCTTTCACTTTCACCAAAAGACTCTTTAGTTCTTCTTTACTTTCTGCCATAAGAGTGATGTCATCTGCATATCTGAGGGTTTTGATATTTCTCCTAGCATCTTGATTCCAGCTTGTGCTTCATTCAACCAACTTGAACATCTGGAAGCTTATGGTTCACATATTGCTGAAGCCTAGAGTGGAGAATTTTGAGCATTACTTTACTGACATGTGAGATGAGTGCAATTGTGTGGTAGTTTGAGCATTTTTTGGCATTGCCTTTCTTTGGGATTGGAATGAAAACTGACCTTTTCCAGTCCTGGGGCCATTGCTGAGTTTTCCAAATTTGCTGGCATATTGAGTGCAGCACTTTCACAGCATCACCTTTTAGGATTTGAAATAGCTCAAATGGAATTCCATCATCTCCACTAGCTTTGTTCGTAGTGTTGCTTTCTAAGGCCCACTTGACTTCACATTCCAGGATGTCTGGCTCTTGGTGCATGATCACACCATCATAATTATCTGGGTCATGAAAATCTTTTTTGTATAATTCTTCTGTGTATTCTTGCCACCTCTGCTTGATATCTTCTGCTTCTGTTAGGTCCATACCATTTCTGTCCTTTGTTGAACCCATCTTTGCATGAAATGTTCACTTGGTATCTCTAATTTTCTGAAAGTGAAAGAAAGTGAAATAACACAGTCGTTTCTGACTCTTTGTAACCCCAAGGACTGTAGCCTAGCAGGCTCCTCCCTCCATGGTATTCCCCAGGCAAGAATAAGGGAGAGCTCTAATCTTTCCCATTGTATTGTTTTCCTCTATTTCTTTGCACTGATCACTCAGGAAGGCTTTCTTATCTAGTAAAGTGTTGATAATGTGATGAGGATATAACCAAAGGGAAAGGAGCCAACTTAAATGTCTTCTTTTGGACGAATCTAGGATAATGTGAGAATAAACTGAAATAATGATAGGAATAGATTATGAAATAAGAATCCATTTGTCCAAGCTGATATAAATCAGAATACAAATAAGTAAATAAAGGAGTGATAATAGAAAGATCTCCATTAAGCAGTGTCAGCATATGAATAAGGAAGAAGTAATACAATTAGAAAATCATTAATGGATGCGAAAGCTAGTGAGTGAAAGCTTGGTGAAAAACAGTGTTTATGTAATATTAAATATTTCCAACCAAATGACTTATTAATTATGTAAGGGAAAAATAACCTCACAGTTAAGCGATATAATAATACCAATTATAGGACAAACCAACCTCATGTTTCTCCCAATAGTGAAAAGCATATATATTTTCTGTTGTGATCTTGCCATAAATGCATAAGTTTATTAATCTAAAAAGAATGTGTCAGATACTTTAATGTCTAATGTGTTGGATACATTTAAGTGCAGAGACATTCTATAATTGGTCTGTACTCCTCAAAAAATATTAAGATTTTTAAAAAGTACTGAAAAGCTGTACAAGATTAAATGAGGCAAGAGATTTGACATGTAGTGGCAATGCATGATCCTGGATGACATACTATATTGAGAAAAAGAAGTAAATGTAGACAGTTGGCAAAATTTGAATACGAACTGTGGATTAGATACCAGCATTCTGCCAATCTTATGTCTTCTGATTTTTGATAATTCTACTGTGGTTATACAAAAGAATGTCTTTGTTCTTAGGAAATATATACTGAAGTGTATGTATATGTGTTTCTAAGCAAATGTATTATTTACATGTATAAATATACATGTATATATATAGGGCAGAGAAAGAGAGAGAAAATAAATGGGGCAAAGTATACCAATTGATGATGTAGAAAGTGAAGTCGCTCAGTCGTGTCCGACTCTTTGTAACCCCATGGACTGTAGCCTATCAGACTCCTCCGTCCATGGGATTTTCCAGGCAAGAGTGCTGGAGTCGATTGCTGTTTCCTTTTCCAGAGGATTTTCCCGACCCAGGAATCGAACCCAGGTCTCTCGCATTGCAGGCCGACTCGTTACCATCTGAGCCACAAGGGCATATGGGAATTCCTTGTGCTATCTTAGTAACTTTCATATAATTTTGAAATTATCAAATTAAAAGTTTATAAGCAAACAGACTAGATGACAAGAAATCCCCAAAAGTGATGGATGAAGTCCAACCACTGAGAGTAGGAAAAAGCCAGTGATATTCAAAACTATGTAACAAGAAGCAGAGTGTAAGAAAATAAAGACTACATCCTGATAGAAAAACAGGCAACAGAGAGTTCATAAGGAAAAAAAATACAAATGGCCCTTGAACATATTAAAATGTGTTCTTAGGCACTAATAAGAGAGAATGAAGCTTCATTGAGAAATTTGTTATGTTTTAAAAAATACTTGCCAAGAGTATGGGAAAATAGGTATTCTCATATGTTTTTGGTAGAAAGGTGATAGGCAATAGCTAGCAAAACTGTGCATGAGTTTACCTATTGATCTACCAATCCCATTTCTAGGGATCTATCCCAATGATACACTATAAAAATAAAAGATATATAAACAAGGTCAAATGCCCATAAACAAAGAAATAGTTGAATGTAACTGAGAATACATCCACTCAATGGAGTATTATGCTCCTTTTAAAAAAAGATGTAGAGCTCTACACTACATTCTACATAGTGGTATCCAAGATAGCTTTTTAGGTTTAAAAAAAAAAAAAAAAAGAGCAAGTTGGAAAAAAGTATGTATAATATACTGGTTTCATCTAAGAAAAGTGGGAAAAAATAACAGTATATTAACATTTATAGTTAAAAATAGAAAGGAATGAGCCAAAAAGTGGGGGGGGGGGGGGGTGCCTAGGGTGGAGTGGAGGAAAAGGGGAGGGGGAGAAAAAGAACTCTGAACATATCTTCTCTTACATATTTGGCACAAAGATGTGAACAAATACTTAACAGATAAAATATAAAGAGTAAATATACTAGTAAGAGCCTGCTGTAGAGCACAGGGAACTCTACCTAATGCCCTGTGGTTACCTAAATGGGAAGGAAATCCAGAAGGGAGGGGTTACATACCTGTATACATATGACATTCACTTCACTGTACAGCAGAAACTAGCACTATGCTGTGAAACAACTGTACCCCAGTAAATAAGTTAAAAAGAGTAAATATACATTTGGAAACTTTTAATTGAAAAATAAAGCAACAGCTGTGGGGCAGGAGAGTAAGAGAAGTGAAGGATTACTCTGAGGTGTTGCCTTGGGCAACTGCAAGAATGACTTGTCATTGATGACATGGGAAAACACCTTAGGGAGGAAGATGAGAAGTCTGATATTAAGTTGAGATGCCTTACAACATCCAAGTGAGAACCCAACCTGCCCTTTGGATGTATGAGCCTGGAGCTAGGATAAAGTTCCTGGAGCTATAAAGGCTAGTGTTGCCCACAAAGAGATAATATTCAAAGCTTAAAAAAAAATCTTTGTGTAAGTGATTGTATATATAAAACACTTCTAAGGACTGAATCCTAAATTCAATCCTAATGCGTGCAAATGTTTATGAGTGGAGAAAGTTGGGGAATCAGTAAAGGAAGTTGTGAGGCAGAATAAAACTCAGGAGACTGTAGTTTTTCTGAAGTTTAAAAAAAACTCTCAGGAAGGAGAGAAATAATTTAAATAAGATCTGATCTTACTAAGAACTGATCATTGAATTCACCAATATGGAGCTTACTGACAAGAAAAACAAGTTTCAAGGAAGTGATGGGGTGAGAATCATTCAGGTGAGTTCAGAGAGCAGGAGAGAATAGGCAGAGAGGATTTATGGAGAGTTGGATTAGAGAAAATTTTTTGAAGAAATTTTCGATAAAGGGGAGCAGAAATAGCTAGAGGAGGGTTTGTGTCAAAGAGGGCTGTTCTTTTAAGATGGGAGAAAGTATTGTATATAAGCTAATGAAACTTTATTAGCGGAACACAAGTTTGTGTATTTATTTCTCCGTGTGGTGAAAGAATCAATATTATTGATTCACTGTATCAGTGATCTATATATGTAAGAATCTTCAGTCTTTAAAAATCGAATTAAGTAAATTATTACATGACTAAACTAAATATTTGGGCATTATAAAGGACACTGTAACCTTTTTCCATCCATTTTAACAGCAAACATATTGATGTTTTTATTATCATTTACAGACAAATCTTCGATTCTAACCCAGAGTTTCAGAGAGAGAGCATTTAGTTTGATTTAGCTTTAGTTTGATTTTTAAGAGTAAATCTTTTCTATTGCTGATATTGACACTGTTAGATAGTTAGAATAGGAAAAAGGAGTCCACAATCAGTTCAATTCAGTCGCTCAGTCGTGTCCGACACTTTGCAACCCCATGAATCGCAGCACACCAGGCCTCCCTGTCCATCACCAACTCCCGGAGTTCACTCAGATTCACATCCATTGACTCAGTGATGTCATCCAGCCGTCTCATCCTCTGTCATCCCCTTCTCCTCCTGCCCCTCATCCCTCCCAGCATCAAAGTCTTTTCCAATGAGTCAACTCTTCACATGAGGTGGCCAAAGTACTGGAGTTTCAGCTTTAGCATCATTCCTTCCAAAGAAATCCCAGGGTTGATCTCCTTCAGAATGGACTGATTGGATCTCCTTGCAGTCCAAGGGACACTCAAGAGTCTTCTCCAACATCACAGTTCAAATGCATCAATTCTTCGGTGCTGAGCCTTCTTCACAGTCCAACTCTCACATCCATACATGACCACAGGAAAAACCATAGCTTTGACTAGACGGACCTTAGTCAGCAAAGTAATGTTCTGCTTTTCAATATGCTATCTAGGTTGGTCATAACTTTTCTTCCAAGGAGTAAGCATCTTTTAATTTCATGGCTGCAGTCACCATCTGCAGTGATTTTGGAGCCCCCCCCCCCACAAATAAAGTCTGACACTGTTTCCACTGTTTCCCCATCTATTTCCCATGAAGTGATGGGACGGATGCCATGATCTTCATTTTCTGAATGTTGAGCTTTAAGCCAACTTTTTCACTCTCCTCTTTCATTTTCATCAAGAGGCTTTTTAGTTCCTCTTCACTCAATGGAGGTGGCTAAAAGATAAGGAAGGGAAAAGCCCATGAAAATAGAACAAAGGAAAGTCTGAGGACTAGAGTGAGGACCTCAGGTAGAACAAACAGCATTCCTAGCTAGCCCAATTTACATAGAGCAGGTCCAAGCGGTGGAGGAAAGAAACATATAGAAAGAGGAGCCAAAGGGCCAGGGGCCTGTCTCTCTCTCTCTCTCTCTCTCTCTCTCCTCTTTGCTTCTTTTGGTTAGGCATGCCCTCACATCTCGAGGATGTATTTTCCTTTTCTAAATAAAACAGAGCTGTAACACTGATCTGTCTGAGAGCTGTGACATGGTCTGTCTGAGGGCTGTAATGCTGGTCCATTGCTTCAAACTTTTGTTGTGATGAGACAGAACCAAAGAAATGACACCCCTCCCGACAATACCATAGGTGGAGGGACTCACATTTGCCTATTATCTAAATCAAAAGCTAGAGGAATTTTCATTTCTATATGTATGCTTGATCATACAGAACGGATATTTTCTCTCCTAGAAGTGCTTCATTTTGGTTATGGTTTTGATTTACTTTAGATTTCTTCCTTGAGTGTTAGTGTTTTTCCTTAGTAAGGCTACTGGGAAGTGCCATCGTGCTTACCTCATGCGAATACTTCAACAAGACCATCCTTTAGGTCTGTGCTATTCATATGGTAGCCAACAATACTTGTGATACAACCAAGAAACTGGATTTTCAATTTCATTTAATTATAATTAATTTAAATTTAAAAAATGAATTATTTAGAAGTACTTTTTCATTAAATAACTTTATTGTTTCCCTAGGACTATGGTTCACTTTAACCACTGAAAATTTAGTGTACACTTGAGATGAGCTTGGGGAAGGCAATAGCAACACACTCCAGTACTCTTGTCTGGAAAATCCCATGGACGGAGGAGCCTGGTGGGCTGCAGTCCATGGGGTTGCTGAGTCGGACACGACTGAGTGACTTCACTTTCACTTTTCACTTTGATGCATTAGAGAAGGAAATGGCAACCTACTCCAGTGTTCTTGCCTGGAGAATCCCAGGGACGGGGGAGCCTGGTGGGCTGCCATCTGTGGGGTCACACAGAGTCGGACACGACTGAAGCGACTTAGCAGTAGCAGCAGTAGTGAGATGAGCTGTATGTAAAATAAACAATGAATTTGAAGATTTATATGAAAAAAGAAGGTGAAATATCAAATTGATAAACTTTATATTGACTGTTGAAATGATAAGTTGGTTTAATAGAAGAAATAAAAATTAAAAATATTTTATTGGGTTATAAAATATTTTATGTAAATAAATTAAATAATAAGGATAAATATATTTTATTTTTTAGTGTGGCTACTAGGAAATTATAGATTAAAGATGTAATCACATTAATTTCTATTTTACAACATTGCTCTAGCTTATTAAATATTAAGTTAATTCCAGATGAGTAGGAAGGTCGATAGGTTGCTGCTATTGTAAGAAGATAGCTTTTGGTCTAAGTGAGGCCAAGAGTATTAGGTCGACCTCTTCAATTTTTTACTCTGTGGCTTCAGAATTAACATGGACGCTCTGGGATTAGGACTACCTTTTAAAGAGAATCATCTAACAACATAAACTTTGCCAGAGAACATAGGGGATCTTTTTTGGGGGGGTTGGTTTTAAGAAGAGCTTGAATCAGTACTTGGTGATAGAGAAAATATAGGGATGTGATAGAGAAATAAGTACTTGTTTTGTGAAAGCCTTTCAGTAAATTTCTTAGTTTCAAAGAAGTCAAGACAAAACCTATCTACACAGGAAACTTGCAAGACAAATTGGTAGTATGTACATTCCAAGTCAAGAGTTAAAATATATATTGGCCTTTCACGTTTTGAGTTTTGTTTAAAGACGCTTACTCCTTGGAAGGAAAGTTATGACCAACCTAGATAGCATATTAAAAAGCAGAGACATTACTTTGCCAACAAAGGTCCGTCTAGTCAAGGCTATGGTTTTTCCAGTGGTCATGTATGGATGTGAGAGTTGGACTGTGAAGAAAGCTGAGCACCAAAGAACTGATGCTTTTGAACTGTGGTGTTGGAGAAGACTCTTGAGAGTCCCTTGGACTGCAAGGAGATCCAACCAGTCCATCCTAAAGGAGATCAGTCCTGGATGTTCATTGGAAGGACTGATGCTGAAGCTGAAACTCCAATACTCTGGCCACCTCATGCAAAGAGTTGACTCATTGGAAAAGACTTTGATGCTGGGAGGGATTGGGGGCAGGAGGAGAAGGGGACAACAGAAGATGAGATGGCTGGATGGTATCACCAACTCGATTGGTGTGAGTCTGAATGAACTCCGGGAGTTGGTAATGGACAGGGAGGCCTGGCGTGCTGTGATTCATGGGGTTGCAAAGAATCAGATAGGACTGAGCGACTGAACTGAACTTGTTTTATTTTGCTTGCTTGGTTGTGTGTGTGTGTGTGTGTGTGTGTTATCACTTCATTTTCTTTTTCTTCTTTCTTTCTCTGCTTGTATTATTTTCCAAGAAAATAGCAAGGCAATATGACCAACCCTAGGCAAATGTATCAGAAAGGAGAAGTTTTATTTGTCATCTTCTTTTTCTCTTGAGTCTATCCTTTCTCCTTTTGCCAATATAACCAATGTCTAGACTACCCAAAATCTCCATTTGGTACTCCACCAACGATTTCCTTTGCAAGAGAATAAGTCAATCTGTGTTAATATATTTAATGACCCTTTATACTATTTCATGGGCATGATGCTTTATCCCTATAGAATTGAAATTTCCAGCTCCATGACAGGCATTGGTTGATACACTCTGGGAATATTGGAAGTTGTGGACCATATTTGTATCTTAATACTTGACAGCTGTCTATTTCTCCTACTGGGCCTATTTATTATTTGGGTCCTGTTGCTGGGTGCAATTAAATGCAATTTAATTTATTGAATCTTTCATCTTGTTTGGCAAAAGAAATTACATAATTTTCCAAAACTCTGGTAGAATGCAGTACTCTCTATGAAGATGCAAATCATTCATTTTCAAAATTCTCTTATTCTCAGAGTTCCTTTAAAAAACAAACAAACAAACCCTCTTAGTCTGTTGATGCAAGAATGCTTCATACTTCACCTAACCACTGTGAAAGTTTCATGTGAATATTTGATGGGAGACATTCTTGAGTTAGTATAACTTTATTTATTCCCTGGTGTGTGGGACTTCATTACTTTGGTCCATGTGGGATAGTCCTCAGAATGATGGATGACTCACTGTGAAACAGCTGTGACCTGACAGAGTTCTTGCTAGCATTGCATTTTCTGTGTGAACTTGAGTTTTTAAAAAACAATCACCATTATGTCACTGCATTCTTCTGCTTCAGTGTTGGTGGCTGCTTTCCTTGAGGATGGAGTAACACCCTCATACTGAAGGGGGCGGGGGGGGGGGCGAGCGGGAGATGGAACAGATGGCCTTGTGTGGACAGCGTGAAGATGAGGGGAGAAAGATGACAATATATATAAGCACTTGCAGAACTACACAGCATACAAGCTGGCCTATTTACTATTAAAGCTAAGATAGGCTCATTATGTGATGTTTTGAAATTCCTAGAAATGGCCTACTGGGACTGGTAATTACCAGCGAATGCTGCATTAGGCATATCCTAGGCAAAGCTCCACGTTGCCTCATCAGTCTCATACCTGTCTCCCTGTGGTGCTCTTTTGCCTCATAGCACAATTCCCTGAAGGTTTCCCTGGTGGTTCAGATGGTAAAAAAAAAAAATCTGTCTCCAATTTGTGAAATCCAGGTTCAATCCCTGGGTTAGGAAGATCCTCAAAGCAGGAAATGGCAACCCACTCCAGTATGCTTGCCTGGAGAATTCTGTGGACAGAGGAGCTTAGCAGGCTACAGTCCATGGCCACAAAGAGTCAGATACGACTGAGTGAATAATACTTTCACACTCCCCTACAGTCCTTTTTTATCCCTTTCTAGTAGTGGGGTCTTGGACACAATGATATCTTATCTGGTTTTTAGTTCCTTGATTAATAAAAAGAGATAAAGATAGTATCAATTTCCCAGGATACTTTTAAATATTACGTAAATATGTGTAACACTTTTAGAATAGTGGCCTATGTATATATTGTGTGATATTTGTTACTTGAAGAAAAAAAAAAAAGTAACTCTTTGGACAAAATTAATTCAAATTTCTTTCTTTCTGGTACCCTCATCAAAATTTATTGGTCTTGTGTGCCATTTCATCAGACTTTCCCCCAATTCTAGATTTTTGAAAGTCTCATACCAGTAGCTAACATCTGGATATGGAGTGTTCAGTCCAGTGCAGTCGCTCAGTCGTGTCTGACTCTTTGCCACCCCATGAATCGCAGCATGCCAGGCCTCCCTGTCCATCACCAACTCCCGGAGTTCACTCAGACTCACACCCACCGAGTCAATGATGCCATCCAGCCATCTCATCCTCTGTCATCCCCTTCTCCTCCTGCCCTCAATCCCTCCCAGCATCAGAGTCTTTTCCAGTGAATCAACTCTTCACATGAGGTGGCCAAAGTACTGGAGTTTCAGCTTCAGTATCATTTGCTCCAAAGAAATCCCAGGGCTGATCTCCTTCAGAAATAGAGGAAAACAACAGAATGGGAAGGACTAGAGATCTCTTCAAGAAAATTAGAGATACCAAGGGAGCATTTCATGCAAAGATGGGCTCGATAAAGGATATGGGGTGTAGATTATTCTTTTGTGCCTGTACAGTCTTTTGTAGAAGTTTAATCAAGTTTGATTATTTACAGATTCAGATATTTCTTATAAAATTATGAACTCTGACTTCCCTTGGGAAAAAGTCAAAAGAAAGTCAGCTGTGTGGCAGCAGCCCCACATGAGAACACTTGGAATTATGTTGTAGCAGCCCTGTTTTGATTTTGTGTCTATCTCCCAACTGTCCAGTCTTTACTCTCCCTTATTTTTCATTACAACCCAATCTAATTCACTTTTCATTGCCATCCCAGGCCCTCTGAATATGTGAGTTTGTGACTTAGGTGTCACTGTTGTCTTTCTTAGCAGGTTTATTTGTGCCTTTGAAGAGTTAGTCCTAACACAGAAGACACTTAATTCCTGTGCCACATTAATGCTTTTTAGTGCTTAATATCTGTTAACTCATTTGACCTTGTTGATCTAGACCAAATAGATTTCCAGAAATTTTCCTGGAAAAGATGGGTTATTTTGGGGAGATAATTAAAAATATAATTTGGGGTCTGCAAACACAGTGAACCATGTGCAAGTCTCCTAAGTGGCAAGGAAAAGAGAACACTTACTAAAGGGAAAAAAGAAATTGGGAAGGATACAGTAAACAAAGAGTTTATGGTTTTTCATTGGCTGAGTCCTTGCTTGGATAGAAGAGGAGTTTGTATTTTTCCTGTTGGGCTCTTCTGTAATCACAGAGATTGAGATTTCCCCTTTCTTGTCTCCTGATTCTCTTTGATTGAGGTTTCTCTTCATTAAATTTTTTTACATTTTCCCCTTTTAACCAAGATCTTTTTCTAAACACATTGCTGATCAAGAGAGAGATTTTTTAGTTGTAGTGGTTTTTTGACCCTCAGTACCAGGAAGGGCCTTTCCTGAGTAGCATCTTACATCAGAAAGAGCGTATACAGATTGAAAACCTACTGAGGTCACATTTGAGTAACAAAGAGGAATAGGAGGGAGAACTCTTAGGTAACTTTTACCTGAAGTCCATATGTTATCAAGATCATAGACACTGTAGATCATCTGAAGTGTTACGTCTTCATCAAAGATTTGGTGACAAACTTCCAAGAGGCCTGGTCCAGATATCTTGGGAAAACTGTCTTATCAGATGTCATCAGTTCAGTTCTGGAAATCTTTTCTTTCAGGCCACCAAATGATGTGCAAGTACAGTATGGTTCTGTGTTTTCTTTAGTTATGTCACTGAAGCCAAGAGTCTGTTCCTTGGAGTTTGGTAGCATAAGAGTTGGTTAGCAGTAACAGAAAGGAGCCTCTCCAAGGAGGCTGAAGAGAGTGACTCTGGAGGGTCTTTTCAAATAGATGAAATTTCTAGGTTCCAAGATGTGATGCTTTAAGTCTGTCTCCAGAGAGTGTACTATGAAAAGATTGCTCTACTAAAGCATGATTATTTTTAAAGAAGCAATTAGGCCTTTGCAATATTGAAGTATTTCTCCTTTTATCATGAAGTTGTGAGTGTGAAAGAAGTAGGAGCCAAGTACATTGGGCATCCTGTGACTGTCTCAAAGGGTGAGAATTTATGGGTTCCAGAAGGGTGAATCTTAGATTTAGAAGGACTGCAGCAGTGCATTAGGACCATATGGTTGGAGGAACTCTACAGATTTTTCCAATTGAGTCTGAATAATGTCCTTAGTGCCTTTGAGTAAACCAGAGGATTGAGGGTGGTAAGCACAGTGCAAGTGTTGTAAAACCAGTCAAACAATGTAGACTTGTTGAAACATCTAGTCAGAAAAGTGGGTTCCTTGATCTCTATGAAGTTTAAGAGGAATTCCCTAGGTAGGAAGCATTTTTTCCAAAAGGAAATTAGCCATGAAAGAGTTAGTAACCTGAAGATAAGGCTTTAGTCCAGTGTGAAAACATACATACCATGACTAAAACATACTGATATGCATGAGACAGAGGAAGTTACGTTAAATCAATTTGCTAGACCTCATACTGTCCACTAGGCAGTTTAGCAAGTCTGGGAGCAGTATGAAAATGTTTCCCTGGGTTGTACTTCAGACACTTCAGACAAGTGAAGTAGGCCTTATTGTTTCCCTGCCAAATATTGATTTGTGAAAACTATCATTTTGTCAGTAGATCAGTGGTTAATGCATGTGCAATGTTGAGAAGAGGGATTTTAGTCTTCAGTAGGAATGGCTGTCATTTGATCCAAACATGAGCTTTTAGTCTTCAGTAGGACAGAGGAGAAGTGGATAACAGAGGATGAGATGATTGGATGGCATCACCAACTCAATGGACTTGAGTTTGAGCAAGCTCCAAGAGTTGGTGATGAACAGGGAAGCCTGGCATGCTGCAGTCCATGGGATTGCAAAGAGCTGGACATGACTGAACGACTGCACTGAACTGAGGACATGGTTGTCATTTGACCCAAATATGAGCTTTATTCTTTTACTACATCAAGAATTATTGAGTTTCTAGTCCTCTTTTCCCTTTTCTGAGACCAGTTACTAGGTTTCTTTCGTTAGTGTTTCTAACATCTTTTGCAGAAATATTCCTTTGGACCATTACAAAGATTTGGCTGCTGTTGGTCCCTTTAGAGGCAGTATTCCTTGCTGAAATACAAGCAAAATGATTTTCCATAGCTTCCCAGAATCAAGTTTAGAATGTTCTAAAATCTTAATAATAGGTAAGGAGGCAGGTAAAAGTATTGCTTCCAATAATTCCTGAATATAGGGGCTGTTTAAAACTTTTATTTCTGATGGAAGTAAGAAAACCATTTTGCTTCCACAACATTCCAAAATCATGAGCTACTCTGATATGTACTATAAGTCTGTGTTTAGTCAGTGTCATCCCTGGCTAAAGTACAAGTCCATGTAAGAGTGTATAATTCAGCCTTTACCCAGAGATTAAGATGCTGCCTCAACAACACTGAAAAGAGCTGCAAAAGCAAATCTAGTACATTATTTGCCATTGTCACCTTTTGTCTGTGAGCCGCGGGAAGTCAGTGGTGCCAAAAGGAATTTCCTGCAAATCATCATGAGTAGTCAGGAGGCTGTCTGTCAGCATTAAAGATGGAGGGGAGAAGAGGAGCAGGGTTAAGGTTATTATGTAATAGAGTTATGTGAGGAGCAGTTAACAAAACGACTTCTTTAGGAGGAGAGTTGGCTGAGAAATGTTGAGCATGATGAGAATTTAAGAGAGTTTTTACTGCAAGGGTTCAAAAATAGTTAAAGGAGGGTCCCATGATGATTTTCTCGGTGTTCTTAACCAAAAGGGCAGTCACCAGAATGGCTCTAGGTGTGTATGCTAATGCCTCCGGGTCCAGTTGCTGGCTATAGCACTCCATGGGGCAACTGTAGTGCCCGTGTATAAGGGTGAGTAACCCACAGGCTTTCTCTTCCTTTTCATATACAAAAAGGAACCAGAAAAGGAATCTGTTAATTGGGATGCCCAAGGGCAGGTGAGTTTATCAAACTCTCCTTTCAGGCCTCAAAGGCTCTCATCTGGTTTTTCCCATAAAATTGGGTTGGAGTTGTTATTCTTGAATAAAACATACAAAGATTTGGCCATAAGAGAGAACTTTGGAATCTGGTTTTAGCAAAAATCAACTAGCCTGAAAAAAACCTCACAACTGGTGCTTAGTTTGGAGTTTGGGAAAACTTCAGTTCAGTTCAGTTCAGTCGCTCAGTCGTGTCCGACTCTTTGCGACCCCATGAATCGCAGCACGCCAGGCCTCCCTGTCCATCACCAACTCCCGGAGTACACTCAGACTCACGTCCATTGAGTCCGTGATGCCATCCAGCCATCTCATCCTCGGTCGTCCCCTTCTCCTCCTGCCCACAATCCCTCCCAGCATCAGGGTCTTTTCCAATGAGTCAACTCTTTGCATGAGGTGGCCAAAGTTAAAGCACTTGGTATCAGAACAAGGGCTACACCTAGATTCAGACAAACTTTATGGTGTCCTAAGTTTTCCCAGTACTTTGGCCACCTCATGCAAAGAGTTGACTCATTGGAAAAGACCCTGATGCTGGGAGGGATTGGGGGCAGGAGGAGAAGGGGACGACCGAGGATGAGATGGCTGGATGGCATCACGGACTCAATGGACGTGAGTCTGAGTGTACTCCGGGAGTTGGTGATGGACAGGGAGGCCTGGCGTGCTGCGATTCATGGGGTCGCAAAGAGTCGGACACGACTGAGCGACTGAACTGAACTGAAATATGGGGGCAGATTACAATTTCTTTGATGACCTTATGCCCTTTTAAGGCTATAAGCTTTAGCAAGTGGATGCTGTCTTCCTATCAGGATGCTTGAAAAGAAGGAGATCATCCACATGTTGCAAGAGAGTAGAGCTTCTAGGAAACTTTATGTCATTCAGAGTTTATGAAAATTGAGTGACTTTCAGTAAACCCCTGAGGCTATACTGTCCAGATGAATTGTTTTCCTTTTCAGGTGAGGGGGGAAAGCTATTGGCTAATTTCATCAAGTGGAATACTAAGGAATGCATTGCATAAATAATTACAGTAAAGAATTGACTTCTGGTAGTGATAGGGTAACAGGCAGGAAGGCCAGGGGTCTCCAAACGGAGGAAATAGGCTGCAAGTGTCAGACATTTTTCATCTCTCCCTTAAGCAGCAGGAGGAAACAAACTACAAGTGTCAGATTTTGTTTTTCTTAAAATTCTGTGTTGTCCTGACGAGACCTGGCTCCACCTGAACTTAACTTTTCTCAAACCTTGAACTAACCAATGCGTTTTTCTTATGGAAATGTTTTTCTTAAGCTATATTAATGAACCTATGTAATTCCTTTGGAATCTGCCTTTCTTCAAAATGGTTCCACCTAAGATGAACTTTTGGCTGATAATAGCTCAACAAACCAGTGTTCAAATCAATTGTTTTATAGGATGACACACCTTGTGCCATCCTATCTCAAAAATGCATATTGTGGGAGAGGGGCCTGGTGAAACTCCATCAGCCTTGAGGTGTCTCTCTTATCTGGTTAATAGCTTTCTTACAGACATTAAACCTCTGGCTAAAGACTAGCAGGGGGGCACTCTCCGTCCCCCTTCTGATACCTGTGTCAGAAGCTTTCTGTGTCCCTTTTTATACTTTAATAAAACTATGCTATACAAAAGCTCTTGAGTGATCAAGCCTGGTCCCTGGTCCTGTGGTTAAATCTTCTTCTTCGGAGATCATAAATCTGACACCGTTCACCGTAAGCTATCAGTAGGAATGGATGTTAGTAATGTAAAAATGTTAAAATAACAGGGTGTCCAGGGATAATCATGTTTATTCCTCAAGATCCTGGACAATCCTTTACCGTTCATCTTTAAGTTTTCACATCAGTGAAAAGAGAATGATACAAGGGCTAGTACAAGGGATAATGAGACCACGAGTCTCGTAATATTCTATTATGGGTATGCCTTGGGGAGCTTCTTATAGTGAAAGTGTTAGTCACTCAGTCATGTCCACCTCTTTGCGACTCCATGGACTTTAGCCCTCCAGACTCCTCTGTCCATGGAATTCTCCAGGCCAGAATACTGGAGCTTGTAGCCATTCCCTTCTCCAGGGGATCTTCCTGACCCAGTGATTGAACCTAGGTCTCCTGCATTACAGGCAGATTCTTTCCCATCTGAGCAATCAGGGAAACCCTCTTTGCAGCCCTCTGGCCTAATACTGTCATGAAAGTGAAAGTCATGTCTGACTCTTTGGAACCCCATGTACTATAGCCTGCCAGGTTCCTCTGTTCATGGAATTCTCCAGGCCAGAATACTGAAGTGGGTAGCCATTCCCTTTTCCAGGGGATCTTCACAACCCAGAGTTTGAACCCAGGTCTCCTGCATTGCAGTTGGATGCTTTACCATCTAAGGCACCAGGGACGCCCCCATAGATGAAAAAAAATAAAATATATCAGAAGGTCATTTAATTCACCTGGTTGGTTGCAGGCATATCTCATTTTGTTGCACTTTGCATTATTGTGCTTCACGGATATTGTGTTTTTTACAAATTGAAAATGTATGGCAACTCTGCATTGTCAGATGATGGTTAGCATTTTTAGTAATAAGATATTTTTAAATTAAGGTACATACATGTTCAAGTTGGATTTAGAAATTGCCAACGCCCGTTGAATCATCACAAAAGCAAGAGAGTTCCAGAAAAGCATCTGCTTTGTTGGCTATGCCAAAGCCTTAACTGTGTGGATCACAATAAACTGTGGAAAATTCTGAAAGAGATGGGAATATCAAACCACCTGACCTGTCTCCTGAGAAATCTGTATGTAAATCGGAAGAAAAAGTTAGACCCAGACATGGAAAAACAGACTGGTTCCAAATCAGGAAAGCAGTATGTCAAGGCTATGTATTGTTACCCTGCTTATTTAACTTAGATGCAGAGTACATTATGAGAAATCCTGGGCTGGATGAAGCACAAACTGAAATCAAGATTGCCAGAAGAAATATCAATAACTTCAGATATGCAGATGACATCAGCCTTATGGCAGAAAGAGAAGAACTAAAGAGCCTCTTGATGAAAGTGAAAGAGAGTAAAAAGTTGGCTTAAAACTCAACATTCAGAAAACTAAGATCATGGCATCCCATCTCATCACTTCATGGCAATTAGATGGGGAAACAGTGGAAACTATGACAGACTATTTTTTGGGGCTCCAAAATCAAGAAATCAAGAAATCATGAAATTAAGACTTGCTCCTTGGAAGAAAAGTTATGACCAACTTAGACAGCATTATTAAAAAGCAGAGACATTACTTTGCCAACAAACGTCTGTCTAGTCAAGGCTATGGTTTTTCCAGTAGTCATGTATGGATGTGAGAGTTGGACTGTGAAGAAAGCTGAGCACCGAAGAATTGATTGTTTTGAACTGTGGTGTTGGAGAAGACTCTTGAGAGTCCCTTGGACAGCAAGGAGATCCAACCAGTCCATCCTAAAGGAAATCAGTCCTGAATATTCATTGGAAGGACAGATGCTGGAGCTGAAACTCCAGTATTTTGACACCTGATGCAAATGTCAGGGGAGTGTAATCTCCTCGGTTCTGTCTCGTCTCAACAAAAATTTGAAGCGATTGATGTTAAAGCCCTGGGCGTGTCACAGCTCTCAGACAGACCGTGTTATAGCTCTTGGGTCTTGAACAGACCATATTATAGCTCTTGGACAGATCAGTGCTACAACTCTGTGTTATAGCTCAGTTTGATTTAGAAAATAATAGGAAAATACATCCTTGAGGCGTGAGGGCATGCTGACCTAAAGACTCAAAGAGAAGAGAGAGAGAGAGAAAAAAAACAAACGTGTGTGAGAAGACCCCTGGCCCTCTGGCTCCTCTTTTTATGATTTTTCCTCCCCCTGGGTCTTCCATATGTAAATTGGGCTAGGCAGAAGTGCTGTTTGTTCTACCTGAGGTCCTCACTCAGGTTCTTGGACCTTCCTTTGTTCTGTTTTTATGGGCTTTTCCCTTCCTTGTCTTTTAGCCACCACCATTCTGGATTCCTGTTTCCTATTCTTACTACCTAACACAAAGAACTGACTCATTGGAAAAGACCCTGATGCTGGGAAAGAGTGAAGGCAGGAGAAGAAGGGGATGACAGAGGATGAGATGGTTGGATGGCATCACTGACTCAATGGACATGGGTTACAGTAAATTCAGGGAGTTGGTGATGGACAGGGAGGCCTGGCATGCTGCAGTCCATGGGGTCTCAAAGAGTTAGACATGGCCGAGCAACTGTACTGACCTGAACTGAACCTTTTTAAAAATTAATTTATTTATTCTAATTTGTGGCTAATTACTTTACAATATTGTGGTGGGTTTTGCCATATATTGACATGAATGAGCCGCGGATGTACATGTGTCCCCTTGTCCCAATCCCCGCTCCCACCTCCCTCCATGTAACTTCACACTTAATAGATTATAGTATAGTGTAAATACAGCTTTTATATGCACTGGGAAACCAAAAAAAAAATATGCTACTCTCTTTATTGTTATGCTTCCTTTATTGCATTGGTCTGAACTGAACCTCCAATATCTCCAAAGTACAACTGTACTTTGATGAGTATTGTCAAATTGTAGAATTATTTCCCCCTTTCAGGAGAAAGATATTCCAGCATCATACTTCTCTAAGACGTCTCAGCCTAGTGAATGGATAGGGAAAGAGGAACTAAGGAAAAAAGAGTGTATACCTCTCAAAGAGCCCCAAGAAAATGGAATCGATTCATAGATAAGAAACTCCTCAGTTTCACTAGAGATCCCCCACTATGTGAATGGTTTCAGGCCCTCCAAGGCAGGAGCTGTTTTGTACTAGTGAGTTGAGTACCAGTGGTATGCTTCAATATCAGTCAATCGAGGGAAATGTTTCTTCAAGCCAATTAAGTGGGAGGATTGGGAAGAGGCCCTGTAGTTCCTCAGGGCCTTGTCAATGAATATTGGGAGGAAGGGCTGTTTAGAGGATTAAGCCACCTAAGGTACATAAATTTGCAACAATTTCTTTCATTGTTCTGGCTGTTTGAAATAATAGAAAAAACTAGCAGTTTGGAGAAGACAATGGCACCCCACTCCAGTGCTCTTGCCTGGAAAATCCCATGGATGGAGGAGCCTGGTAGGCTGCAGTCCATGGGGTCTCTAAGAGTCAGGCACGACCGAGCAACTTCCCTTTCACTTTTCACTTTTATGCATTGGAGAAGGAAATGGCAACCCACGCCAGTGTTCTTTACTGGAGAATCCCAGGGATGGCGGAGCCTGGTGGACTGCCATCTATGGGGTTGCACAGAGTTGGACACGACTGAAGTGATTTAGCAGCAGCAGCAGCAGCAGCAGCAGAGTTTTGGTTTTGTTAAGTAACATTCATTTGCTGGAGCTGAAGATTAATAATTTTTTGGTTTTATTAGGTTATTTATCTTGAGTGAGAGAGAGCTGGTTTGCCAGATTAACTAAATCTGGAGTGGACATAGTTTTATTCTGTTCTGGTCCTTTTTACTAAAGGGAAGAGGTCCCATTTCAGTCCATTGATAAACAAAATTTAAAACTACCCAGGTGGAATTAACTTCTGAAGGAAGACCAGAATTTTCTTTAAAAATACAATCTAAAGGTGATTATAAGGGTCGTCTTTTCATGTGTTTATTAGCCAACTGTATGAGAAGACTTAATTTTAACCAGATAGGTTCTGACAAGTTCAAGTGCTGTTTTGGACAAGCACCAATGGCTGCTGCTGCCCCAGCCAGGCTCCACTCTTCTGTGTTCTAGTCTTATACCAGGTTGAGACCACTCCAGATCCAGTGACACACTGTGACACGGAGTGACCAAGGACAGAGCTTTTGCCCTGCTGCAGCTGGGGTTCATACCAGGGTGATATGGGAAACTGACAGCTGCTACAGCAGACTCCTCTCAGTCCTGCCTCGGGGGCAGCCAGCTTGTGCACATTCCTCACGAGTGGAGTCCAGGCTTCCAACTGCCCTCCTGTTAGTCTCACGGGTTCTCAAGTCAGTCAAGGGACTCATCTCCCCCATGTAGGACCTCAGAACTGGGGCACCGTCTTTGTCGCTCACCCCTCACTCTCCAGGGCACCTGTCACCTGTGTATTCTCCCCTTTTCTCTGAGTCCCCCCTCAGAGGCATATGTCTTGACTCGATAGCTTTTCTTCCCTTTTTACCTGATTATATGTGTCTCTTCTTGTAGCCTTAGTTGTATGGGAGTTCTTCCGCCTATTTTCAGTGATAATTGTTCCATATGTTGATGCATTTTTGATGTGTTCCTGGCAAGATGGTGGGGTGACCTCCATGTTTTCTTACTCTGCTATCTTGATCTATTCTGCTTTTGCTAATCTTAAAATCTTACTTTGCAAAGAGGCAATTATAGGCTCCTGAAAACACTTGGAAGCCTAAAAATACTGATTGATATAGGTAAACCATTCAGTTATGGAAATTTCTGAGCTGTTACATTCCAATTCAATTTTTAAAAATTTAACATTGGGGATTTCAAATCTCTCCATAATGTCATTGATATTCTAAATTGCCTTTGGTCAGGTAAGCCCATTTAGTTAGAATTGCACATGCAAAGGGACCATGATTTTCAAACATAAAATTTCCTGAAGTCCCTGTAGGGGTGTTGTCCTCAAAATATGCAGATAACTTAGATCCCATTTCTCAGTTTTTTGTCTAGACTAAAGGAATCATTTTCAAACAGCTCAAACAGCTTACAGCTCAATCCAAACAGCTTGCAAGCCAATGCTAGCCAAGTCTAAGAAAACAGCTTGGTCCTAGAGGAGCCAGGCCAAGGGCTTTTTCAGCCAGTTTCCAGAGAACAGATCCTGTTCCAAAGGAAAGGGCTGACAGTTGAACCAGCACACTGCAGTGAAGCTCCCTGTTACTGAAGGATGGGCTAGCAGCTTCTCAGCTAGCTCCAGTTGAAACAATCTCAACTCAAAGTTAGATTGAAGTGCCAAATGAGTACTCACATACAGAACAGGGCCTTAACCAGAAAGACAAAACTTTAATGTTGATTCCTCATACAGTCTAGAGAACTTCAAGTGCCAAGATAGTGTGAACTCAGATTAGAAAAAAGACATACCTTCAAATTCCAAGGTCAGTGAGAAAAGTAGGGAGCAATAATGGACTCAACTGTGGGTACTGCACTTGTCTGCTCACCAGACCCAGAGCTTTTGGGGGTCTTCTGTTGTCCTGATATGAGTCACCAAAATGTTGACCTGAAATAGTAGACTGTCAGATATTTTTCTAGAAAAGGAGGGGAACACTTTATAGGGCTTCCCTGGTGGCTCAGCAGTTAAGAATCTGCCTGCCAGTACAGGAGATGTGGGTTTGATCCCTGGGTCGGGAAGCTCCCCTGGAGAAGAAAATGGCAACTCACTCCATATTCTTGCCTGGGAAAGCCCATGGACAGAGAAGCCTGGTGGGCTACAGTCCATGGGGGTGCAAAAGAGTTGGACATGACTTAGTGACTAAACAACAACAAAGAAAGTTGAGAGTGCCTCGATAAACCAGGAGCTCATGGTTTTTCATTAGCTGAGTCCTTTCCAGGAAAGAAGAGAAATCTTTCTTCTTCCTGTCGAATCTGCTATCATTGCAGGGCATAAGAGCTCCCCCTTCTGGTTTCCTGACTGTATTTAATTGAAGTTTCTGTTTATTGATAATATTTTACAATCTTAACTCTAGGCACAGTAAGGTATTAGAATGTATTCTAAGCATAATAGGAAATAACTGAGCTATCTTAAATAGAGGGAGGTCTCAATCCAATATCTATATTTAAATATATTTGTAGTTGCCATGCCTTGGAAGGGGTAAGAGGAAATGAGAGCCAGTTAGATAGTTATTAAAGTAGTTAACAAAAAAAAAAGAAGAAGGAATTCCCTGTCAGTCCAAAGGTTAAGACTCAGGCTTTACTGCTGTGGACTCAGGTTCGATCCCTGGTTAGGGGACTAAAATCCCACAAGCTGCATGCTGTAGCCAATAAATAGAGAATGATGAGCATTCTGACTAGATAATAGGAATGATAAGAAAAGAAGATGAATTAGGGCTATAACCCAATGCACTTAGAAGGAAATCTTTTATGGGTATAGTGTGGCCCCTGTCTGCACCTGGCCACTCTATTTTATTTTCTTATTCTATTCTATTCACTCAGTCATATCCAACTCTTTGCTTCTCACCCTGAATGGTGTAGTGTTAACTTCATCTCTCTTTACCTTGTATTTCTCATTTATGAAATATAGTAAACAATAATAATAGTACCTATCTCAAAATATTAAGAGGACTAATGAGATAATGATTTGGAACCATAGGGGACTTCCCTGATGGCTCATGGGTATCGGTAAGTAATTCAACAGCAATACAGGAGACCCAGGAGATGTGGGTTCAGTCCCTGGGTTGGGCAGATCCACTGCAGGAAGGCATGGCAACCCATTCCAGTGTTCTTGCTGTGAAAATCCCATGGGCAGAGGAGCCTGGCAGGCTACAGTCCATGGAGTCACAAAGATTCAGGCTGTGACTGAGCACGCTTACATTAGCATGTAGAAGCACTCAGTAAAATGTATCTATTTTTAATGAAATATTATGAAGTTGGGCTTCCCTCATAGCTCAGTTGGTAAAGAATCTGCCTGCAATGCAGGAGACCCTGGTTCAATTCCTGGGTTGGGAAGGTCCTCTGGAGAAGGGATAGGCTACCCACTCCTTATGAAGTCATAAAAGCATGTTGCTAAATATTAGCAATATGAAAATTATAAACATGTTAAGTAAGTATATACCATATATTTCAATACAATGATTTCAGTATTTTTGAACTACCTCCTAATAATTCTCCATCTCAGTAATCCAGCTTTTTTCTCTGCAACCTTTCTACACTTACAGCCTCAGGAAATGGGAGAGCAAATGCCACCCAGGGAAATATAAACACTGGCAAGTTTTGATTGCAGGAATCCCATTACCATAGTTTAGCTAAATAATACTAGTCCCTATCAACATGGCTTAAGTTTAAATCATGCTATATTAAGTATGAACATATGCATAAAATATAAACTTCCTAGCCAAATTACCTAAACATACATTTAGCTATTTTTCTCATCATGAAAGAAATGTAATTATAAAACTTAGAATAGTTTTTAAGATGTTTTGTATCAACTTTTTCTACCCTCTCTATCATCCTAAATGGTACTTTCATCCTTAAAAGCTGTTGTTAGTTTTCTACATGTTTAAGATGATGAACATGATTAGAAACAGAATTTCCAAAGTACTTTAAGGTTCTTCAGTGTACTATGCTATAAAGTTCACTCACTCAGTTTCTTGGGGCTTCCCAGGTGGTGCTAGTGATAAAGAACCTGCCTGCCAATGCAGGAGGTGTCAGAGACACAGGTTCGATCCCTGGGTGGGGAAGATCCCATGGAGGAGTACATGGCAACCCACTTGAGTATTCATGCCTGGAGAATCCCGTAGACAGAGGAGCCTGGCAGTCTATGGTCCACAGGGTTGCAAAGAGTTGAACACAACTGAAGCAACTTAGCATGCAAGCTGTTTCTTAAAAATCTATAATAATGTTTCAATAAGTTGTCCTTTAGCCAAACACTACATGAAAATTATGCTCCATCTTTTGTTTCTTGCCTATAGAATATTCTGAAGAGTGATAGCAAAATTTATTTCCTTTTGCAGTATCCAGTGTAGTGAGTAATCTATGCTTTAGCTTATGAAAATGGCACCAATTTACATAGTTTATTCATGCAGAGATTACTAAATTGCCAAAAGCTGGAGAATCTTTTTAAAGTAAGTAGGCTGCTTTCAGACATTTCCATTTACCAGTTTTTTTGTTTTACAAGATCTCTCAATTAAATCAGAAATTATAACCCAAATTAGTATAATCTGGGGATTTTATAAACTCTTAAAAATGTGTTATTTACAATCAGCTCCATTAAGCTGTCCCCAAATTATCACTTGATGCAAAGAAAACATCTGGTCACTATTTCATAGCAGAAAGATAATTAGCCTCCAATTTTCACAAGTTGTATTTTCACTTATGACCCTCGCAAAGCCCAGGGACTTCAGACTTGTCCAGTTACTCTGACCCATCTCCCCAGGTGAATGAAAATGGAAAGCAGGTTTTTTCCAGATAGAAATTAACTCATCACCTGCTAACGTTGAAGGCTATATCTCAGGAGCTATTACACTGTCATTTAAAAATTATTTTCTTCAATTAACCCACAAATGCCCAGTTGGCCACTAGAAAATCAAGAAATATTGATCATTAATACAGAGTATATATGCACTGTTGAAGACTGCCATGGCAAATTTCTTCAGATAAGATACTTTAAACTGCTTTCATGTGAAACATGGGCAATTGTGTAGCTACATTACTTTTATAATTTTTCACTCAGAAACTGTGGAAATATATTTGTTTACATTACATTTTGCTTTTGAGAAACTATGTAGTATTACAAAATCCCGAACACAATTATAATTTGCAGCTAGCTCAGTGACAGAAAGAAAGCTCTTCTATTTTTTTTTTTTTTTTAGAAAATACATTAGAAAATAAGAGGATATAGCAGCTGAAATATCAAAGATAAAGAAATAGCCAGAATGCCTTCCCCAGGAGAAAACCAACATATATTCCTAAGCATAACTCACCACACAAATCAGCAACTGAGAGCAACACGGATGACTCAGAACTGAGAATAAATTGATTGTTAGAAAACCTGCAAATGATCCCAAAATGACAAATCATCCTGATTAGTCCAGTGCATTATCTGGAAACCTAAAATGTTTCTGTCCTTCTAGAGACTTCTTTACAGTACTGTTTCTTAGTAGACACCTATTTTCTGCACAGTAGTGCTACATAACTGTTCTAGATATCATTTTCATTCTTACAAACTATTTATTGTTTATCCTACACTGCTGCTCGAATATTCCCTTTGCCTGCCACATACGTACACAATGTCTACTGCTTGAATGATAGAAGAGAGTTATATTTTCAGAGTCAGCAACAATGTGACCGTATGGCCTCATTTTACCTCTGTCATCTTATTTCCTACTGTCTCTACAACTGGTATGCCCAGATTTTGGTCTGACGTGTTTCTTCACCTGTATATAAGCACACCTTGCACATTTTTGATTTCTTGTTTTATAAAGTATTGTCAGTCTCCTATTGTAAATTCTATTCATTCCTCAAAGTCAGTTTTATGTCTCACTTTTTAAATGGAGTCTCTTTTCATTTCTCTTGCTCTCATTGATCATTTTCCCTTTTCAATGCCTATACCTGTAGTACACAATTTTCAACCTATATGATATATGGATATAATAGTTGGCAAAGTAATGTCTCTGCTTTTTAATAAGCTGTCTAGGTTAGTCATAACTTTTCTTCCAAGGAGCAACCATCTTTTAATTTTATGGCTGCAGTTGCCATCTGCAGTGATTTTGGAGCCCCTCAAAATAAACTTTGTCACTGTTTCTAAGTTTCTCCATCTATGTGCCATGAAGTGATGGCACCGGATGCCATGATCTTAGTTTTCTGAATGTTGAGCTTTAAGCCCAACGTTTTCACTCTCCTCTTTCACTTTCATCAAGAGGCTTTTTAGTTCTTCTTCACTTTCTGTCATAAGGATGGTGTCATCTGCCTATCTGAGGTTATTGATATTTCTCCCAGCCATCTTGATTCCAACTTGTGCTTCATCCAGCCCAGCATTTTTCATGATGTACTCTGCATATAATAAGCAGGTGACAATATATAGCCTTGTACTTCTTTCCCGATTTGGAATCAGTCTGTTGTTCCATGTCCAATTCTAACTGTTGCTTCTTGACCTGCATACAGATTTCTCAGGAGGCAGGTTAGGTGGTCTGGTATTCCCATCTCTTGGAGAATTTTCCAGTTTTTTTGTGACCCACACAGTCAAAGGCTTTGGAATAGTCAATAAAGCAGAAGTAGATAAGTAAAATGGCAACCCACTCCAGTGTTTTTGCCTGGAGAATCCCAGGGACGGCAGAGCCTGGTGGCTGCCATCTCTGGGGTCACACAGAGTCGGACACGACTGAAGTGACTTAGCAGCAGCAGCAGAGAAGATGTTTTTCTGGAACTCTCTTGCTTTTTCTATAACCCAAGAGATAGGTATATACAAATCATTTCAACAACACATTTAAGCATTGCAAATGGCAATGGTGGAATGAAAGGGAGAGGAGAAATAAACGTATCAAAGGGTGGTGCTCCTCAACCTATTAACAATTTTTGATGTTATATTTGGGTGTCAAGATTTTGCACAGTGTAGTCAGATGATGTGGGAATTTTGCATCATGAGTCATGAATCACAGATCATTTCAGTGTGTCTCATAAAAAATTTTTTAAATGGCTCTTTCTTTAAATAAATAATGTGATGTCCCAAAGAAAATAGTATGTATGGTGTAAAGAATAGATATCATAGACTTTAAAACTATTCATATTTGAAGAAATATAACTATAATGTAACTATATGGCTAAAAGATTCTATTGGCAGGGGTAATGATTAGGAAAGTCATAGACCAAGACATGTAAGATAATTGGTTTCTGGACTGTTGAAATCTTATTCCATGTGTGTTGTTTTTATTTGCTTGTTTGTACATGAGTTTGCTTAGTCATTGTGTTTTCCAGGATTTACAAATTGTACTTAAAAAATAATTTCAGAGCTTATTCACTTTTAGGCGAAGACAAAACAAGAGTATAAGCCTCCAGGTTGAGCTGCTTCTTCACAAATAATAAAATTCTAATTTAATTTTAAGCTCCTATTTTAAAGCAGCTTTATTTTAAACCACTCAGCAGTGGCCACAGAACTGGAAAAGGTCAGTTTTACCTTGCAGCAGGTAATCTAAAGATCTAACACAGAATGATAGGGAAAATAATATTCCAGATAACCCCTGCCTCTCAATTATACCCCACCTCAAAATGCCCTCCATCTTTAGGGGTCTTCACTTTTTTCTCTTCTTAATCCTCTCAACAGAAGAAGAGTAGTACTAGTCTGTTGTGTAATTCCAAGGCATCATATGGCGTTTGCCAGTGGAGAAAGTTACTCTTTTAAAAATTTATGTATGCCCTCCTCTTTACAATTTCTGTTGGCTACATGCCACGGGCTTAGTGAGCTGTAGCAGGCCCCTTGGCAACTTGCCACCGAGTATTCTCTTACTTCGTCTGTATCCAACTTGTCAGTTATGTCCTGGTTAGTTAGCTTCCAGTTGCGTGACCAGTATTTATGTCCCTAACTGCTATACCTTAGATCAGGTTCTCCTAATTTCTCAGCTAAATTATTGCTACAACCTCTAAGTGGTCACTCTGCCTCTGATATTTCCTCCAGTCCAGTTTTCTCAGTCATTCCCAGAACAGCTGTCATGCTTAAAATATTTGAGTAGCTCCTGTCGCCCTAAACATAGAGTATATGTGTGAGTATGTGCTGTCATGTCTGACTCTTTGTGACCCCATGGACTGTAATCCACCAGGCTCCCTTGCCCATGGGATTCTTCAGGCAGGAATACTGGAGTGGGTTGTTGTTTCCGTCTCCAGGGAATCTTCCCAACCAGGGATCGAACCCACATCTCTTGCATCTTCTGCATTGGCAGGTGGGTTCTTAACCAGCTGAGCCACCAGGGAATTCCAAAACATAGAGTCTGCATTCTTTAAATATGCACTGCAGTGCCCCTCAGAATCTAGTCACTGTTCACTTCTAAAGCCTAACAGCCGTTTTTTTTTTTTGTTGTTGTTGTTGTTTTTGCGAGGGATGGTAACTCCTTGCTCATATTCTATTTCCAACACTAGGAGGGAGGAGTTGAAGAAGCAGATAGCCTATGATGCATGTAGGACCACTGTCAGGATAAAGAAATGAATCCATTCTTGTTACCTGGACCTTTGGGCACTGAGAGCCTCTTATGCTCCTATACTTCCTGCCGCGTATGCCATAATCAAAAAGCTATGAGAGCTTTTTCACCTGGGCCACTTTTCAGGGTGGTTGCACTTCTGAAAATTCTTGCAAGTGAGATGATGCATTGAAGCAATGCATTTCTTACCCCTGCAATGTTGTTGCTCACTGCCTGTGATATAATTGGCCAATTCCTACTGTCAGGATTCCTTCTACTGCATTAAAAAATTTTCAATTAAATTGCAAAATTACATTTCTCAGGAAGCTTTCATGGGACTTTGAAATCTAGGTTAGCACTCTTCTTGTAGAGCTGATATAGTTGACCTTACTTTAATAGGATTTGTTGATCTTATTGTAAGTGCCTATTTAGCCAGTTTATTGCACAGAGCAAACTTGTTAAAGTACAATTATAAAACAGCTTTATTTCTATCTATTTATTGCTTTCTGATGTCCTCTCTGCTAGATATCTTCAGTTGTTCCTTGACTATATCTCAGGCAGGTCCTGTAGCTTGGCATTCATTCCCAGCTATAGGTATATCCTCAAATTCTGGTAATAAAACCTCTAGCCTAAACTAAATTAAAATTTCAAAATTTCCTCCAATTCAAAGTAGTTTCCCTTTCTTGGCTCAGACTTGACTTTCAAGTGTATGACATACAGTAAGGAATGGGGGCATGGTCAGTTTTTTACTTCTCCTAATGTTCTTTTAGCCTTAGAGACAGTAGAGTTGAAAGAAAGGATAGGGAATTTGGAGACTGGTGCTGTTATTGCTTGACTGGTGGTACATTTTATTATATCAGGCAGCCCCATGCTCTCACTGAAAGTGTGATTTGTGGGTTCTTTTGAGACTCTCTACTGCACTATATAATTTTCTGAAAAACATGAATCACTCTTCCTACTGACTGCATACAATCCCCACTTCCCTCTCAGCTGTGTTTCTCCCTCTAGTTGTTTGTCTCCAGTCTGTATTTGTTAGGGTCCTCTCCCTTCTCAAGGTGACTCTTGGCCTTCTTCAGTATCAAGTGGCTCACAGAAAATATCAAACACCCTGTCCTAGCCAGTATTAGAAGTGCCAGCTGCTCTTCATGTGAATATCTCTTTATCTTGCCTCAACAGGCAAATCTAGCCAGAATCTCCTTCACACTTCACTGAGATGGAGCCACATGCTCTCAGAGCACTTATTAACTCTCCTAAGTTTTCTACCACCATGATTCATAAAACATGTACACTGATATTACTCAATCCCTGACATAATAGACATTAAATAAATATTTGTTGAATAAATGAATGAATGAATTATCCTTGACCTGGTGGAGGTAAACCAAAAACTCATACTTAGCTGATGCAGGCTCTGTAGATTACAGTTGTCTCTTGGTTCCCACAAATACCAAAATCCAAGGATGCTCAAGTCTCTTATATAAGACAGTGTAGTACAGTGAGTCCTTCTTATTCACATATTCTGTATCCACAGATATGGAGAGCCAACTATACTTATATATATATATATATATATATATATATATATATATAATCAGAGGACTTTTTAAAGAAGTTCTTTTCCTTGACCTAGAAATCCTAGTTCTAAGAATTCATTTAAGGAAATAGCTGAGCAAGTCCTCACTGATAAATGTAGAAGGATAAGTAATATCTAATATTAAAATGAAAATCATCTATGTCCAAAATAATAGTGGATTGTTTTTAAAAGCATGGTTCAGTCACACATTTAGAATACTATTGTCATGAAAATTGTTTATGTAGATGTGTATTCCTTGGTGTAGACGTGAGAGCTGAAACAGAAAATGACAACCTGAAAAAGGAAGTAAAAAAAAAAAAAAAACTGTGACTTCCAAACAGATTAACTGTATTAAATTGTTACCTGCAACACAGATAATCTAAGAACAAACAAAATATTGCAACTCATTTTAGAGTTTATGTGTCAAGCTAAGGTGTCAGCAGCAGTAATACCACCCAGATCCAAATGTTCCAAAGACTGCTGGCTTGTTGAACAAGTCACCTAGTTTATAAATCTGATAATTCTCTGCCCAGACCATACTTACTAACTTCTGCCATAAAGCCATCATCCACGGCTAACTCTAGTTTCTGAAATGCTCTAAGTATTCTTCCTTAACTGACTCCTTTTTTGAGTCAGACTAACACTCTGTAAAAATACTGTCCCTTTCTTAATGTTTATTTACTAAACCCATTTTGTATATCTAACAGTTTGCCTAGTAGAATAGCCAAAGAACTAAAGTTGCTAATTTTTTTTTCTCCTTTGTTTTCTCCTTTTACTACAGCATAGAAACACTTTAGTCTGAGTATTTTCTTGGATGCTATCACCTTACCTTTATTGGGGGTATAATTTTTGTTAAATTTTTAAAAATTATGGCATAAGTTGCTTCAACTTATGAAAATTTAAAAATTTTCAGCAACTTAAGTTGTGGCAGAATTGCAGATCTTATCAGTTTTATTTCATTCCAAAAGAAAGAAAGTGAAAGTGAAGTCACTCAGTCGTGTCTGACTCTTTGCAAACTCATGGGCTGTAGCCTACCAGGCTCCTCTGTCCATGGGATTTTCCAGGCAATAGTCCTGGAGTGGATTGACATTTCCTTCTCCAGGGGATCTTCCCAACCCAGGGATGGAACCCAGGTCTCCCACATTGTAGACAGACGCTTTACCATCTGAGCCAGTTGACCCTTGAACAACAGCAATTTGAACTCTATGGGTCCAATTATACTCAATTTTTTTTCTTCAATATATACATACAGTACTACACTGGCCTGAAATTAGTTAAACCCATGAATGAGGAGCCTAGGAGACAAAGGACTGACTCTGAATCTTGAGCATCTGCAGATTTTGGTTTCTGTGGCAGGTCCTTGAACTAATACCCCATGGATACATAGAGACAACTCTACATCTACCTTTAGAAGGAGTTTCATAAAAATACTCTTTTCATATATCAAAATAATTAAAAAGTATTTCAAAAATAAAACTTGTATGCCATCTGAGGCTTCATTTATTCTGGTCTACCATAGAGTTCATAAGGATAAGCTTATTTGCAAGTTGTTTTTACTAGTTTCAGTTTGCCCAGATCCTCAAAACCTGAAGTATCCTTTTCCAAAAGATTTTGAATGAAATACAACCAAACTTTACAAGACAAATTCATATTAAAGTTAAATATTTTTTTAATGACATCTAATTTGACTGAAATAGGTATTCACAGGCTTTAGCATTCTAAGATCCATTTGATGATGATTAACCCTGGGCTGGAAGAAGCACAAGCTGGAATCAAGATTGCTGGGAGAAATATCAATAACCTCAAATATGCAGATGACATCACCCTTATGGCAAAAAGTGAAGAGGAACTAAAAAGCCTCTTGTTGAAAGTGAAAGAGGAGAGTGAAAAAGTTGGCTTAAAGCTCAACATTCAGAAAACGAAGATCATGGCATCTGGTCCCATCACTTCATGGGAAATAGATGGGGAAACAGTAGAAACAGTGTCAGACTTTATTTTTTTGGGCTCCAAAATCACTGCAGATGGTGACTGCAGCTATGAAATTAAAAGACGCTTACTCCTTGGAAGAAAAGTTATGAGCAACCTAGATAGTATATTCAAAAGCAGAGACATTACTTTGCCGACGAAGGTCCGTCTAGTCAAGGCTATGGTTTTTCCTGTGGTCATGTATGGATGTGAGAGTTGGACTGTGAAGAAGGCTGAGTGCCGAAGAATTGATGCATTTGAACTGTGGTGTTGGAGAAGACTCTTGAGAGTCCCTTGGACTGCAAGGAGATCCAACCAGTCCATTCTGAAGGAGATCAACCCTGGGATTTCTTTGGAAGGAATGATGCTAAAACTGAAGCTCCAGTACTTTGGCCACCTCATGCGAAGAGTTGACTCATTGGAAAAGACCCTGATGCTGGGAGGGATTGTGGGCAGGAGGAGAAGGGGACGACTGAGGATGAGATGGCTGGATGGCATCAGGGACTCAATGGATGTGAGTCTGAGTGAACTCCGGGAGTTGGTGATGGACAGGGAGGCCTGGCGTACTGCGATTCATGGGGTCGCAAAGACTTGGACACGACTGAGCGACTGAAATGAACTCAACTGAACTGAACTATAGTCTACCTTTAATGTTTTATGAGCTTCTTTATTCTGGTAAGAATACAATGGTTGGATAGCATCACTGACTCAATGGATATGAATTTGAGCAAACTCCAGGAGGTAGGGCTTCCCAGGTGGCTCAGACTGTAAAGATCTGCCTGCAATTCGGGAGACCCAGGTTTGATCCCTGGCTCAGCAAGATTCTCTGGAGAAGAAAATGGAAACCCACTCCAGTGTTCTTGCCTGGAGAATTCCATGGTCAGAGGAGCCTGGTAGGCTACTGTCCATGAGTTGCAAAGAACTGGACATGACTGAGTGACTGACACACATGGGAGATGGTGAAGGACAGGGAAGCCTGGTCACAAAAAGTTGGACAGTACTTAGTGACTGAACAACAAGAGCAAAATATAATTACTTTCTCAGTGTACAATACAGGATTGTGAACTATAGGGTCTATGCTGTACAGCAGATCTCTAGAACTTACTCATTTTGTATAACTGAGACTAAACCAACTGGACAGCAACCCCTTATTTTCCCGCCCTTCAATCTCTGGCAATCACCATTCTTACTGGTGTTTTATATGACTGTTTTAGATACTTCCTATAATTAGAATGATTCAGGGTGTGTCCTTCTGTTACTGGCTTTTTTCACTTAGCATAATCCTGCATGTTCATCTATGTTGTTGCATATGGTTGGATTTCCTTCCTTTTTAAAGCTGAATACTGTTACATCATATATATGCACTATGTTTTCTTCATCCAATCATCTGTTGTTGGACATTTCAATTGTTTTTAAACTTGGTTATTTTAAATAGTGTTGCAGTGAACATGAGGTAAGAATACATTTTTAAGTTAGAGTTTTCATTTCTTCAGACAAATACCCAGAAGTAGAATTGCTAGATCAGCTAGTAGTTGTATTTTTAATTTTTTTGAACTTCTATACTGTTTTCTATTATAGAGACTGCACTGTTTTACATTCCCATCAACACTGTGCTTAATTTAGTAAGAACATAGTTTGCATTGTTCTGTGTTTCACAAAGGTTTGTCTTCACATTATTATCACAAACGAGTAATATTATTTATATTCACTCTTGTTTAGTTTAACTGAATTTATAACAGCAGTAAAAATAAGATCTGATGCTTTGCCTCAGACAGAATGAATTACCAAACATTCACTTGATTTCAATAACATGATATAAATAAAGATATCATTCAAATTAAATTAACTGATCCTCTGCTTGATGCATTTGATAATACTGGAAAGAAAAAACTACTGAAAAATTTTATTTCTGGCAATTAAATTAACATATTAAAATATATTGATGTAGTTTTTACACATACATGAAGAAACTTGACTTGAAAATGAGTGAAGTCAATTTGCTACCGCTGCTGCTAAGTCACTTCAGTCGTGTCCGACTCTGTGCGACCCCACAGATGGCAGCCCACTAGGCTTCTCTGTCTCTGGGATTCTCCAGGCAAGAACACTGGAGTGGGTTGCTATTTCTTTCTCCAATGCATGAAAGTGAAAGTGAAGTCTGCTCAGTTGTGCTCGACTGTTAGTGTCCCCATGGACTGCAGCCTACTAGGCTCCTCCATCCGTGGGATTTTCCAGGCAAGAGTACTGGAGTGGGTTGCCATTGCCTTCTCCGGAAGTCAGTTTAGGAAATAGTAATTTTATCGACATGAAACGTCAGTATTCATAGAGAGACACGTAATCTACCTTCTGCATCTGCACATCTTAAATTGTCACCTTTTGTCTTCTCTGACTACTGAGTTTTGAGTAGATTTTTATATTTCTTCAGCAGATTTATATCTTCTGGCTTTCTTGTGGTTGTTATTATTACTAGGGTCTCTAGAAAGAAAGTGAAGTTGCTCAGTCGTGTCCAGCTCTTCATGACCCCATGGACTGTAGTCTGCCAGGTTCCTCTATCCATGGAATTTTCCAGGCTAGAATACTGGAGTGAGTTGCCTTCTCCATTTCCTTCTCCAGGGGATTTTCCTGACCCAGGATTCAAACTCAGGTCTCCAGTATTGCAGGCAGACTCTTTACTGTCTGAGCCACCAGGGGAACCTTAGGATGTCTAGAGTGAATGACAAATATTAAAACATTTATCTTGCAAATCACACACTATCATCAAACTTATTGAGAAATAAAAATGTAATACCTAAATGTTTATTAAATATATACTTTTTATGTGAGTTCATTGAGCAAAAATGGTTTGTTACAAAATTTAAAAACCAAACAACAAACAAATAGATGTAGATTTACATTGTGTAATAAATTACAAAGCAAGCAAGAGAGTGCAGACTACTCTGTATATCCAGAAGAGCAGGATTTCTCAGTCTCTTATCTCCCATTTTACAAACATCTATTATATAATCTTAGTTGAACTCAGTGATTTACAGCCTGAGGACACTGTGCCTCTCACAGGCCATGGAAAAATTGGCTGGTGCACCAAGTGGCTGGAAAGGACCATAATTTAATATTTCACAAACACAAAATACTAGAAGGCATCAGTTGTTCTTGGTTCCTAATGTCAGAATACAAGCTTTTATACTGTATGTTTCTAATATTTACTTATGTTAGTATATATAAGTCAACTTCATTCATTTTAACTGCTGTAGGATTCCCATAATTCTATAATTTGCATTTTTCATTCAATACTGTTTTAAAATGATACATAAATCATTATACATTCTATAGAGTTTTAAAACATATAAGTCAGTTTTCTGCTTTGGTGAAAGATAAAAACATATTTGGTAACCATAGAAACAATGCAGGCAGGCAAGTTATACTTCAGGATGGCAATAGAAACTGTAAAGGAAGGTGAGTGAATAGGGATAGGGAAGTGATACAAAGAACCATGAACTGCTTATTTAATATTTTATTTAGAAAACTGAAATGAAAGGGAAGAGGAAGCTATCTGAGGCACATATGACAAAATCTCTTTAACCTGAGTGGTAAGCACATGGATGTTTTATTACTCTCTATGATTTGCTGAATGTTCATGTGGGAGACCTGAGTTCAATCCCTGGGTCTGGAAGATGCCCTGGAGAAGGTAATGGCAACCTACTCCAGTATTCTTGCATGGAGAATCTCATGGACTGGGGAGCCTGGCGGGCTTCAGTCCATGGGGTCATAGAGAGTCAGACACGACTGAGAGACTAAACTCTCACTTTCTTTATGATACTTTAATGGATTTAAAATGCTTTGATATGAAATTTTAAATTATCCAAATAAAAAATGAAACAGTATCTTTTAACATCTTTCCGTATGATAGGATAAAATTAGTGACCTTTAAAAGATTATCTACCCTCTCTCCATTTTCAACTTTAGTTTTTGTTTTAAATCTTGAATATTAGATGGCAATTATTCTCATTAAATGATGCTCCAAAAAATTTAGTACTATCAGTTGAACAACTGTTTAAATGGGTTTAGTGAATGCCGCTAACAATTTTGTACCACAAATTCTCTATTCACTAGTTTTTAGTTTTGAAATAATTGATAAACAACTGTTAAATTTTTTGATGACTTTTTCTGAAATAATTCATTGTCAGTGTATTTTCTAAGTCCTTGTATTTATGGAATTATCTTACTTTCTTACATGTATAGTAATTTGGCTAAATATATCATTCATGGGTTAAATCTGCCTCCTGAGAAATCTGGATGCAGGCCAAGAAGCAACAGTTAGAGCTGGACATGGAACAACAGACTGGTTCCAAATTGAGAAAAGAGTACTTCAAGGCTATATATTATCACCCTGCTTATTTACCTTATATGCAGAGTTCATCATGTGAAATGCCAGGCTGGATGTAGCATAAGCTGGGATCAAGATTGTCAGGAGAAATGTCAATAATCTCAGATATGCAGATGACACCACCCTAATGGCAGAAAGCAAAGAACTAAAGAGCCTCCGGATGAAAGTGTAAGAAGAGAGTGAAAAAGTTGGCTTAAAACTCAACATTCAGAAAACTAAGATCATCATCTGATCCCATCACTTCATGGAAAATAGATTGGGAAACAATGGAAGCAGTGACAGACTTTAATTTGGGGGCTCCAAAATCAGTGCAGATGGTGACTGCAGCCATGAAGTTAAAAGATACTTGCTCCTTAGAAGAAAAGCTATGACCCACCTGGACAGCATATTAAAAAGCTGAGACATTACTTTGCCAACAAAGGTCCATCTAGTCAGAGTTATGGTTTTTCCAGTAGTCATGTATGGATGTGAGAGTTGGACTATAAGAAAGCCTGAGCGCAGAAGAATTGATGCTTTTGAACTGTGGTGTTGGAGAAGACTCTTGAGAGTCGCTTGGACTGCAAGGAGATCCAACCAGTCCATCCTAAAGGAAATATTCATTGGAAGGTCTGATGTTGAAGCTGAAACTCCAATACTTTGGCCACCTGATGCAAAGAACTGACTTATTGGAAAAGACCCTGATGCTGGGCAAGAATGAGGACAGAAGTAGAAGGGAACGACAGAGGATGAGATGGATGGATGGCATCACTGACTCAATGGACATGAGTTTGAGTAAACTCTGGGAGTCGGTGATGGACAAGGAAGCTTGGCGTGGTGCAGTCCATGGGGTTACAAAGAGTCAGACACAACTGAGTGACTGAACTGATTGATGGATTAAGATACTTTCTCGATGCTGTACCTGTTGACCATTGTTGACTAACATTTAGAAGCATTAAGCCAATGTGATTTTTGTTTCTTAGTCATATTTCTCTATTTTTTGTCTATTACTTATAGTCCACTTTCTCTTATTTTTCAATCAAAAGCATTTTCCTGGATTGTCACTGTTGTTGTTTAGTCACTAAGTTGTGTCTGACTCTTTGTGACCCCGTGATCGGCAGCACACTGGGCTTTCCTGTCCTTCACTATTTCCCAGAGCTGGCTCAAACTCATGTCCACTGAGTCAGTGATGCCATCCAACCAACACATCCTCTGTCACCCCTTTCTTCCCTTGTCCTCAATTTTTCCTATTGTCAGCGTTGTCATTAGTTTCTGTATTTATTTTACCTAAACAATGGTGAACGTTTTTGATATGTGCAGCTTGGTCTATTTCATCTTTAAGATGTTTTCTTCAGCTATGTTTTAAATATTTATTTTGTTTAAGTGTTTGGCTTCTTAAGACTATAAATAAGTAATTTTAGGTTAGACTTCTATTGTGTTATCTTCCCATGGACAGTATACTTTATTAATGTTTTAACTCATCTTCTATCCTTCATCTTCTTGATATGAATTCCTCATGTTCATATTCCCATCACTTTATTTTTTCCCCTATGTCACTATTGTTATTTAGTACCTCCAAAGCAATTTTTAATATTGATATTGTACTCTTGTATCCTTGAAAATTTGTATTATAATCCTTGAAGCTTGTCTTATTTTCATCTCAGTCCTTGCATCTCAGCTCTGGTGTTCCTAACATAACTGTGAGTAGTATTATGTCAGTAATACTCTTACTCCTGCTTAGGCTCTGTTTGGTTGATATTAACATCTTTCTCATAGATCCCCACTCCTGAGATGGAATGGAGAGTGGTTGTTATTGTTAGACAGTACCCAAATTTTCCAATGTCTTCTGGCATTTACTGCTATACCCTTCCTTTGCTGTCCATATGAAAGTTCTTGAGTACTTTGAAGCAGTACAGCTGGTGAAACTTTTCCACTCCCATTATGACTTGTTGTTCCCAGGTTTCTGTCTCTTCCCTCATCTATTGAGACTATGCATCCAAAAATGTAGCATGCCAGTTCTAGCAAATCTCCATGCCATTCATTGGCAAATTTAAATAGCTATGGGAATGTAGGTAATAATGGGCTGTGGGTGAGTACAAGGGTAAACCAAATCTCCATGCAGTTTTAAGTAGGTGAGCCAATTATCTCTTTAGATAGGTGCCAAATACATCTATTTTAAAATGAAATTCAGAGAAAATAGAATAGTTAAAATTTCTACCTACCTACCTCTTGACTACCAAGCTCCTATGTTTCAGAGAATGTGCAAGCCAAGTTTGTGTTTTTTAATTAACTCTTTGGTATTTTTGTTAAAATAGAAGTTCTTTTTAGATTTTAGTGTTCTAGTTTCTTTTTCTTCTTTTTTTTCTTTTAACAAATTCACAGTGAATGCTGGGAAATTCAGTCAGAGATTGGCAATTTGACACCTTCCTATACAGCAAAGTGAAAGTATTAATTATTCAAGTAATTTTTCATATGTTTAAAAATAACTGATATACATTAAAAATAAATTGGTCTGAAAACAGTATTTTAAAATAATTCCTTCAAATCAAATTTTCTTCTCTACTTATATATTTGAAAATAATTCCTTCAAATCAAATATTTCTTCTCAACTTATATATTTGAAACATGACCAAATTATGTTTTTTGGTACTGTAACAATAGATATTCAAAGTTGTAGAAAAAATTATTGGTGAAAATCTGTGAAAGGTCAAATTCATTGTTTGGTTAAAATTATACAAGTGTTTAAGAATATTAGTAACTTGTATTTTCATAGTAATAGTTATGGTCATATCATTCACATAGATATATAAATATATAGATTTGGAGGGATATATATTATAGACATATATATATTATATCTATATCACACTCTCTATGAATTTCACAACCATGAGCATTTTACAATTCAGTTCAATTTGTCAAAGATATTGAGCAGAGACTTCCCTCATGGATCAGTGGTTAAGACTAAACACTTCCAGTGTGGCTGGTATGGGTTAGATCTCTGGTCAGGGAACTAAGATCCTACATACCACACCATGTAGCTAAGAAACAAAAATAAATTAATTAATAGAAAAAGGCACAAACTGGAATCAAGATTGTCAGAAGAAATATCAACAGCCTTAGAAATGCAGATGATACCACTCTAATGAAGGAAAGTGAAGAGGAACTAGAGCCTCTTGATGAGAGTGAAAGAGGAGAGTGAAAAAGCTGGCTTAAAGTTCATCATTCAAAAAATGAAAATCATAGCATCTTGTTCCAAAACTTCATGGCAAATAGGTGGGGATAAATATAAACAGTGACAGACTTTATTTTCTTGGGCTCCAAAATCACTGCAGACAGTTAGTGCAACCATGAAATTGAAAGACACTTGCTCCTTGGAAGGAAAGCTATGACAAACATAGGCAACACATTAAAAAGCAGAGACATCAGTTGGCTGGCTAAGGTCTGTATAGTCAGAGCTATGGTTTTTCCAGTACTCATGTATGGATGTGACAGTTGGACCATAAAAAAGACTGAGTGTTGAAGAATTGATGCTTTCTAATTGTGGTGTTGGATAAGACTCTTAAGAGTCCCTGGACAGCTAGGAGATCAAACCAGTCGATCCTAAAGGAAATTAACTCTGATTATTCTTGAAAAGGAGCGTTGCTGAAACTGAAGCTCCAATACTTTGGCCGCCTGATGTGAAGAGGAGAAAGGGACGACAGAGGATGAAATGGTTGAATGGCACTGCTGACTCAATGGACTTGAGTTTGAGCAAACCCAGGGAGATAGTGAAGAGAAGGAAGCTGATATGAAGGACAGGAAGCTACAGTCCATGGGGTTCCAGAGTTGGATGTAAGTTAGCAACTGAACAATAGCAACAACATTGAGCAATTATTTGATATATTCTAGGTGCTCTGAGAGATAAAACGATGAGTAAGATAAGTAACTAAAAGTTTTTCTTCTTTTTACTGTTAAGAGAATTGATAAAATAGTATTATACCTTTCATTCACATTTATTCATAAATATCTGATGCCTATCATGTGCCAGTAATGTGCTAGCACTTGGATTTACTATAGGAAGAATACATAGTCATCATTATTGTATGTGAGGAATGAACTGGAAGGAGGAAAAGACAAATACTGAGAGTCATTTGAGAGGAGCCACTAATAAAATGATACATCAAAGATGCAAAAATCCTGAGGAAGAGAAAATCTGTCACTTGAGGAAAAGCTTAGGGTGGCCAAGAGTCAAATACAACATAATGAGTAAGGAATGGAGGTGAAGTTGAAGAATCTGGCAGCAGTCAAACCATCGTGGCCATCTAATCAGAGGAAGGATGCTGGCAATCTTTTTAAAGTGTAATAGGGAAATACTAAAAAAAATTTAAGCAAGTAATGCTCCAGAAAGTCATAATTTAAAATAATTATGGTTAGTGTATCTCCATTAACTGGATTAAAAGGCAAGATGGATGTTTCAGAGAAAACTGGAAACTAAGTAACAGCCATAGAACCAAAAAATACAGGAACTAAAATGAAGACCAATAGAAATGTTCACCAACAAATTAGACAATGTTGAAAAGGGGAATAGAATAGGAACAAAGAATAGGTCAAGAAGAATATCCAGATGGAAGCAGAGAGATAAAAAGATGAAAAATAGAGAAGAGAGCATATAGTTCATATGGGATATATGTGTAGTCTAGAAGAGGGAAGAACAGTCTTAGGAAAGAAGCAGTATTTAAAAAGACGGTAAGAAGCAATATTTAAAAAGACGATGGCAAAGAATTTTCTAAAAGCAATTAAAGATATCAAATCATGAATACTAGAGCATCAAATCCCTCTGAATATGGATAAAATCACACCCAGACACATCACTCTGAATCTGCTAAAAATAAAAGATAAAGAGAAAATCTATAAAGGGGTCAAATCTGGCAGTAATGAATCATATTACCCATAAGAATGCAATAAGGCTGACAGCTGATTTATTAATAGAACACAAATGGAGTCAATAATAACTGAATGATATCTTTATTTAACCTAAAATTCAATAATCAGTGAAAATGCCGTCCAAATGAGGGAGGGAAAAAAGACATATTCAAAATTGAAAACTCAAGAATATTCCTCAGCAGGAGACCCACATCAAATGATCTACTAAATGACATTATTTAAGTAGAATATAAAGGACACTGGAAGGAACTGTCCTTCCAGTAATGAAAACTGAATAAAGAGTAATGAAAAGGGTAAATTAATAGGTATATCCATAATTAAGAAAGTCTGAATATCTAAATGCTGGAAAAATATTAACCATAGTGACTTCAATGTATCAAACATATATGGTATTAATATAATCACTAGAGAACCTACTATTAAGTTTTTTATATGTAAAACTAGCAAACCAATAGAAGGAAAGCATGGAATAATAAAAAGTTCTTAATCTATTCAAAAGCAGACGAAAAAAGAAAAAGAAGGAAAAACAAAATGTGGGTCAATTAGAAAGCAAATAGTAAAATGACAAATTTTAAAATCCAAAGAAATAGTAATAATAATAAGTTATAATATTGGAATGAAAGAAATCCAACTGTATGTTAGTTATATGTTGTGTGCATGCTTGGCTGTGTCCAATTCTTTGTGACTCTATGATCCCATGGAGCCACCAGGCTCCTCTGTCCATGGGATTCTCCAGGCAAGAATATTGGAGTGGGTTGCCATTTCCTTCTGCAGGATTAGTTATATGAGACTATCTTACTATAAGAACACAGATTTAAGGGAATAAACTGTGGTGCATACATGTAATGAAACAGTATTCAGCAAAAAAAAAAGGAATAAACTATTGATAAAAGCAATAACAGGATGAATCTCAAAATGTATTCTATGTGAAAGAAGCTAGGCCAAAAGAAGTACACTTTTTTACTGATTAAAAATTCTAGAAAATATATTGAATCTGTATTAACAGAAACTAGAACAGTGCTGGTATGAGATGGAGGTGGAGAGGAAAAATGGATAATAAAGGATTATGAGTAAACTTGTAGAAGTGAGGGAAATCGTTAAATTTGTCAGTTGTTTCTCAGATGTATACATATACTGAAACTGATCAAATTTTTCATTTTAAATATAAATAGCTTAGTGTATTTCAATCATTATTTCATTGAAGTTGTAATAAAAATAATATAACAAATATGCAATAGAAAAATTGACAAAAGCAAGATGTCCTTTCTTAGAGAAACTGATGCAGATTATAAATGCTTGGCAAAGATGGTGAAGAAAAATATATGAGAAGATGGTACAAACTTGTAATATGAGAAATAAAATACAGTTCATCACTTAAGATCCTACCTATATTTAAATTTTAATAAAAAGACATTATGAGCTACTTTGTAAACATACATTGTCAGATAAATTTATAAAAATCTAACTAAACATCTCATAGAAAGAAATAGAATATATTGCACACACACCTGACTTTAGCAGTGGAATTTCTAAATATTTATGAGCAGCACACTTAAGCAGGTATTTTCAGATAATGGTGTAAATATGCTCTAACTGACCTCTGAGAGTATCATAACTTATACCAAAACATCTAAACATGGCAATATATTTTTTAAAGGATAATATATTATGACCAGGTTGTTTCGATTCCAAGAGTTAAATGTTGCTTTAACATAAACCAATGTAATTACTCAATAAAACAAAAAGTTCATCATTCACTTACTACATAAGTCTTGGTAAACTAAAGAATATCTACACAAAATAGTTCAGAAAGGGTAGTATTTAATTATGAAAAAAAATGAATGTATTCTCTCCTGAAAACAAAAATAATATGTGCATTATCTGCTATTATCCCACCTGGTTAGTATTATCCTGGAGGCTCATGCCAGTGAAACTAAGCAATAGAAAAATATAAAATATGAAACAATTTTTTAGGGACAAATGAATTAATACTTTCAGACATCATATGTTCATATTAGAAAACCCAAAGTTGCTGCAGATGAATTATTTAATTAATAAATAATTTCACTAAGATTTCTGAATTCAAGTGAGAGAGGAAAATACTTGACTCCCTATCTCACCTCATATATGAAAGTCAGTTCTTGGTGGATAGTAGATATGAAAATGAAAGGCAGAACAGTCAATCTTTAAGAAGATAACATGGGAGAATATCTTAATCACTGTAGTACAGGCAAACTTTTCTTAAATTGGACTCATAAAATAAACAATAGACTGACAAAATTTAAATTACATTGAAATTAAAGAATAAAATGTCCTAAAAAGGATATCAGTGAGAGGGAGAAAAGGCACAGCACTAAATAGAGCAAGATAATTGCAGAGCAAAGGAACTCATAAAGGGCTTATATCCAGAATGTATTTTTAAAAGATTAAAAAAAAAAAAAAAAAGACAGTCTTCCCAATGGTTAAGACCTTGCCTTCCGACAGAGGAGGTGCAATTTTAATCCCTGGTCAGGGAATTGAGATCTCACATGCCTCACAGCCAAAAAAACATAAAAAACAGAAGCAATATTGCAACAAATTCAATAAAGGCTTTAAAAAAATTCCACATAAAAAAGTCTAAAATAACAGTCTCTCCTCAAAATAGATAAATCATATGAACAGACCCTCTATAATTGATATATGATATATACAAATGGTCAATAAGCATATGCAAAGTTGCTCAATATCATTAGTAATTGGTTTTAAAAAATAATGCTTCTACAAGCTTAGAAACTAGCTTAAATTCTAAAATTCTACAATACCAAGTGTTAGCAAAGAAGGGGAACAACTGGAAATCTCAGATACTGTGACAGGAAGTATAAATTGGTGCTGCCACTTTGAAAAACTGTCCATAAAGTGAACATATTCCTACCATTTGACCCAGCTACTATATAAGAGAAATGTATGTGCCCAAACTTTTAAAGCACTGTACATAATGTTTAAAGCAGTATTATTTAATATTATTCCAAACTGAGACCAATCCAAATGACTGCCAACTGCAGCATGGCAAAAGTATTTTTGAAGAGTCTTCTAAGAAGCTAATAATGTTCTATTTCTTGACTTGGACTGTGGTTACTCAATTATGTTTCATTTTGTTATAATTTTTCTAATACCTTTTTGCATGAATTAATGTTACAATTAAAAATATTTTAATTGGAGAAGCAATTGCATTGATCCCTCTGCAGGGCACCAAAGGCTTGGCCTAATTTGCCATAGGTTGAAATGAAAATAAATGAATTGATTTATACTATAATTTAGAAATAAAGTAATAGAAGCTACAGGAAATAAAGATGGATTGCATGTGGGAGAGGAATAGTAATGATATTTTTAAAGTTAGCTTTAATGGTATTGACTATAACATGGTTTACTAGTAACTATTTTCAGACCAGGCCATATTAAAAAAAAAAAACAATTTTACCATTCTGTCAGCAGTTATTTTTCATTTCTAAATTGAGTTAAAATTTGAGAGCTTCTAAATATTCTTTTTTTTTTTTATTTTAGTGCTTTTGTCATTTTATTTGAATGTTATTCTCCTGTGTAGGGTAAAATTGGAGAGGAGATAGCGAAATTTAATTAGAGAAGCTCCCCACCAACACCATCGCTAGCAGTTCACACTAGAACTCAGAATGAAAGTGCCAGATATTACATAGAAAATCAAGGAAATTTTCAAATGAGTCTTCAAATTCAAAACTACTAGAGAATTTAGTTAAGCTTTGAAGTGAAAGTGTTAGTCCCTCAGTCGTGTCTGACTCTTTGAGACCCCAAAGAGGTTGGATGGATACAACTGGTGTTAATAAATTGAGATGAATAAACACAGTACTAGGATGAGCTTAGTATATTAAGATAAGCCAAATTCCAGAACAGTAGATGCAGTTTTTCTTTTCCATGAATCTTTTTTGTATTATATGATTTAACTGAACAAAATATTACAAATTATTTTGAAATACTTGTTTATTTATATGGGCAAATTATTATCTAAACCCTTTAAAAGGGCCTCACTTACACTGAGTTTTAATCATTATCTATTCTTGAATAGATACTCAGTTTAATTCATTTAAAAATCATATTTCCTGAAAGAAACCATATGTCAAGCACTCTGTGAGACACTTCTGAATGTACAAAAATAAGTAAAACAGGTCCTACACAAGAATGTATTTTGGGGTCACATACAGATTAAGACACCATGAAGTTTAGCAAAGAACAGCTGGTGGGGGAAGAGAGATCTAATCAGATATATCATAAGTCATGAAATCCTAAGATATATTGGACCTCCAGCCCAGCTAAAGTGGAGAGATACTGCTGAGCTCTTTTTATGTTGAAGTAAAATCCTAGACGGCCATCCTTACAGACTACACATTATTGGTAAGATTAAGGAAAAATGCAAAACAGATCAATTCTAATAAGCATAAAATAAGCTTGACAAAATTTTTAAAAATCTGCTGGTAAACTAACTTCAAGTCAAAATAAAATTCAAAACACTTAAAAAATAGTAAATAATCACAACTCTCTCAAAAATAAAATAGAGTTCAAAATTAGCACACACAGAAAAAGAAGCAGGAAATAGTGCCTTGTAATCAAAATAAAAAGCAGTTAACAGGAAAATAAACAAGTAAGCAAAGTCAAAGCTTTGAATGAAGAGAGACTATCTATAGATATCTACTACAGAACATTCTATCCAAAACCAGAACACACATCTGATTTCAAGTGTAGATGAAACATTCTCTAAGGTAGATGCCATGCGTCCCAAAACAAGTCATAACTAATTTAAGAAGATTGAAATTTTATCAAGCATTTTTTCCAACTAGAACAGTATGAAACTAGAAATCCATTACAGGAAGAAAGCTGGAAAAAACAACACATGGAGACTAAACAACATGCTACTAAAAAGCCAATAAATCAATAAAGAAATCAAGAATAACTTGAGATGAATTAATACGCAAACACAGTTTTCCAAAATATGGGATGCATCAAAAGCAATTCTAAGAGGCAAGTTTATATAATCAAGCTTCTCTTAGATAACAAGGAAAATCTCAAATAAGTAACCTAACTACACCTAAAGGAATTAGAAAAATAAGAAGAAACAAAGCCAGGTTTTAGAAGAAAGAAGGAAATAATAAAATCAGAACACAAATAAATTAAATAGACTTTTAAAAGAAACAGTAGAAAAGACTAGTGAAACTCATATGATATTTTTAAAGATCTACAAAATTGATAAAACTTTGGCCAAATTCATCAAGGAAAGGAAAAAAAAAAACAGAGGGAAGGACCAAATAAAATTAGAAATTACTTTTTATTCTGATATCACAGAAATATGAACAATTCTATGAACAATGCTAACAAATTAAACAACTTAGAAATTCCTGGAAACATATGATCTTTTCAGACTATATCAAGAAGAAATAAAAAATCTAGATAGACTGATTATTAGTAATAAAATTGAATCATTGACCAGAAAAGAACTCCCACCAAACAAGTCCAAGACCAGACAGCTTCATAGGGGAATTCAACCAAATATTTAAAGAGTTAATACTTGTACTTCTCAAACTATCCCAAAATATTGAAGAGGAGGGAATCCTTCCAAACTGCTTCTATGAGGACAGCATTACCCTGATTCCAAAACTGGACAAAAACATTACAGTAAAGGAAAATTACAAGCCAATATCCCTGATGAACATAAATTTAAAAATCCTCAACAAAATATTAGCAAACCAAATTCAACAATACATTAAAAGGATCATAAACCATGATCAAGGTGGATTTATGAAGGGATGCAAGAGTTGTTTAATATCCCCAAATCAAATAACATGATATACCAAATTAACAAAACTAAGGATAAAGATCACATGGTCATTTCAATAGATGTAGAAAAATCATTTGATAGTTTATCACATATTCATGATGAAAACTCTCAACAAAGTTGATATAGTGGGAACATACTACCTCAACATAATAGAAAGTATTTATAACAAACCCACAGTTAACATTATACTCAATGGTGAAAAAGTGAAAGCTTTACCTACAAAATCCAGAACAAAATAAGGATGCTACTTTCACCACTTTTATTCAATATAGGTTTGGGAGTCCTAGGCACAGCAATCAGATGGAAAAAATAGTGATAAAGGCCATTCTTTAAAGGCTTAAATATAAGACTTGAAACTTCTAGAAGAAAACAGATGGGATGCTTTTTGACATCAGTTTTAGCAATATATATATTTTTTTTAATCTCTTTCCTCAAGCAAGGGCAACAAAAAAATAAACAAGTGGGACTACATGAATTAAAAAACCTTTTGTACAATGAAAGAAATCATCAGTAAGGTGAAAAGCCTGCCTACTGAATGGGAAAAGATATTTGCAAATGATATGTCTGATATTGCATAAATGTCCAAAATATGTAAATAACTCATAAACTCAATATCAAAAAACAGGCAAGGGACCTGAATAGGTATTTTCCCAAAGAAGGCATACAGATGGCCAACAGGCATATGAGAGTGCTCAACAATGTCACTAATCATCAGGAAAATGCAAGTCAAAACCACAATGAGATGTCCCTTCACACCTGTCAGAATGGCTATCATCCAAAATACAAGAAATAACAAGTGTTGGCAAGGATGTGGAGGAAAGGAAACCCTCAGGCACTGTTGCTGGGAATGTAAACTAGTGAAGCCACTATAGCAAACAACATGGAGGTTTCTCAAAAAATAAAAATTTTATTACCATATGATCCAGCAATTTCACGCCTCAGTGTTTATCCAAAGAAAGGTAAAACACTAATTTCAAAAGATATCACACCCCAGTGTTCAAAGCAACATTATTTATATTAGTCAAGATATGGAAACAACCAAAGTGTCCATCAAGATGAATGGATAAAGCAGATGAGGTATATACATACTATAGAATATTCCTCAGTCATATTAAGAATGATATCATTTGCAACAACATGGATGGATCTGTAGGGTATTGTGCTTAGTGAAGTTAAGTCAGGCAGAGAAAGACAAAGAGTTGTGTTTTCACTGAATCTAAAAGTAAAACAAAGAAAAAATATAACAAAACAGAAACAGACTCAAGGACACAAAGAACAGATTAATAGTTGCCAGAGGGGAAGGAATATGAGTAGGGGAAATATATGTGAATGGGATTAAAAGGTACAAACTAACATTTATAAACTAAAAAAGTCACAGGCTTTATTTTATGTAATGTACATCACAGAAAATATACCCAATATTTTATAATAAATTTGTGTGGCATGTAGTCTATAAAATATAAAATCACTATGTTGTATACCTGGAACTAATATAATATTATAATAATATAATATAATATGTAACTTATATATATATAGTTATATATAATATATAACTAATATAATATTATATGTCACTTATACTTCAATTTTTAAAAAGCCTGCTATTATAAACATTTTAATGATTTAATAGAAAAGATGGATAAACAAATATGAATTGAGCACATAAAAGAAAGCTACAATAGAACCATATATAAAATTCTAAAAGTGGAAAGTATAGTAGTTGAAAATTATTGAATAAATTTTTTAACCCATAGGACACTACAGTCATAAGATCCAGTGAACTAAGTAAAACTAATAGAAATTATCCTAACCAACAAAAAACTAAATTACTGAACTCATAGATGAAAGGACATCACTATTGACCTTAAGAAATAAAAAGCATTAAAAAGGAATACTGTGAACCACTGTATGTCTGCAAATTAGATAGCTTATATAAAATTTTAAGGAAAAATATTAATGCTTTTATATATATATATCAAAATATTGAGCAACTATGAATATTTATTGATATTTTCTTTTTAATTTTTTACTTTGCACAATGAATATGAACTACTTGTGTTATTAGAAATATTTAGAGGAGATTTAGCAAATGAGGCATGTTAATCTGCTCACTTTTGTGTGATTCTGTTTGTTTTGATTGAGTTGTTAAGGACATAAAATTTGATAAGAGTACTGCCTTACAGAAGATCTCTGAGAAAAACTTTACATCCTCTTAATAATGTGTATGAAAGCTTATACGTAAGTTTCCATGTATCCATTAAGTGTTAGTCTATTTCAAGAGTTTAGTGACTCAAAGCTGTAATTCTAGACACTTTGAGACCTATTGGCAGTCTGAATAGTCACACTTATCTAACCAGAGAGGCAGTCTTTTTAAGTGAGAACACACACACCTCATTCTTTCCTTTTTTCCTCGTTTCTAAGTTCATCTCTAAATAATTGTTATGTTTGAAATCTCAGACAAACTGATAACCCAGAATCCACCTACAGGGAAGTCCCCTTCCCTAATGATTATATTAATTAGATTTATACTTCTGATGGAAGAACAAATTCCTGACTTGAGTTTTGTATTATCTGAGCTTAGATAACATCTTTTTCAGACATAAATTGAAAATATCTGAGTCATTATCTTGCTTCAAGTTCCATTTCATTGCATTTAAAAAATCACAAACCAAATTACAAAATATTGGGAAATATTTCTATCTTCGATAATAAGTCTTACCTGAAGTTTCTTAATAAACAAGAAACAAGAGAGAGAATAACAAAAATACAGTTCAAAACTTCACAAAATATGCTTTATACATTTCTCTCCAAATTCCATTTCCCTTGGCAACTCCGAAATTTCTTCTTTTTTGTTCTCTTTCTTTCACACGTTGAGTCAAGTATACTCCATCTACTCCACCTACTCTTTGATGCCTCTGCCCTCCCACCTTCTCACTCTCTTCTCTTCCTCAGTGATACCTCTGTGCCTTTTCCAATGTAAAGCAATTACAGCTCTCATGTTCTTTCTATGTTCTCTGTTCTCTATCATCAAATCAGCACGATCAAGGCTTAACACTAAGTGGTACAGGTTGAATGGCAGGGAGTGGGCTTGAAAAGATTCTCTTTAGAAAGAATATGAATTCTTGTGCTATTTCTTGTAGCCCTGTTATAGTTTTTGATTTACATGCCCCCTATCAGGCTCTCTCTGTGTCTGTCTATATGTATGTGTGTTAAGTGTGTGTGTGTGTGTGTGTGTGTGTGTGTATGGACATTTATATTTCTAGGTACATAAATAGTGATGAGTTGAATTATCTTACATTCTTCCTTCTCTGGTTTTCAGGCAGTGGGAGGGCAGGTGGTTGGCTACTGTATAATTTTATTGTGTACCCATCAGCAAGTTTCCTCTTACAATCTTGCAATAACCCCAAGGAATTTGGGAGCAATGGAGCAAACATGAATTGAACCTAAATATAAAAAGGAGAAAGTATTTGTTTCATTTATTTATTTGTGTTTTAAGGATAGAGTTATTTACATTCTACTGCATTGTAATATATTCATGAATCATTAGGTTGGAAGGAAATTTAAAAGGTCATGCAGCCTACCTTTGCCCTAATTCTTATCCAAAGTGATATTATTAAATAAAAATTGGGGGAAAAGTTAAGATACTAATTGACAAGAGCATTATACTTTCAGTTGGTTTAAGTCCTAATTACATAACATTTCTAGTATCAAACAGAGACCACGGTCTTCAAGTCATGTGTTAAGGAAAAACTAATGACCCTTAGAGTGATGAAGTTTAGTGATTACAGTAAAAAAATGCATGCAGTGGAATAGATCAAGGTAAATTTGTATTTATTCAAGATTATATTCAGAAAGATTCCTAAAATGGTAAAACCTTTGTCTGCTGTTGTAGCTTTGTTCAATTAACACTTGTCAAATGGAGCACAAGGTGCCATATGGTGAGGAGAGGTTCAACAACAGATCATAAAAGAAACTCGAATAAAGCAACTTATTACTCATGAGTCCTGAAGGAAGTACATAACATGTTTTAAGAGGCTACATGGGGAGTCAAAGCAGAGTGCAGACAGAAAATAGGATGGGGGGCACATGTCTTAGGGTCCATACATATAATGCTTTGAGGTTCCTGGTCTTAAGGTGAATTGGTCAGTTCCAACCAAAAAAGCAGGGTAATGGTAAACTCCACAGAAGACTTACCTATGGGTTGTACAGAGGAGGGTGATGATCACAAGGGCTGCTAGAGAAAGTCACTCAGGAAATTGCATTTGCTTGTGACTCTGATTCTGTTATGTGGGGCATGTGTTTGCATGAGGGAACTAATGTATAATGATGATAATTATTGAAATTTACTTTCTGCTGAACACCAATATGGCATGTAAGATCAGGACTGTGATGTTCTGTGTATGCATATTTTAAGTAACTGACATTTTTTGAAGTAATGTAATTAAATTATCATACTAAGACTTTTTTCTCTCTGAAGATCATTAAATATGAAGGACTGATTTGTCCATTAGATGCTTAAAAGTATTGTAAATTATTTTTATCATAAATCTGCTAATTGTTGGACTATATATCCAGATATCCAAGCAAATGATCCAAACCATTTGGCCATATTATTATAACATGTGTTTGGGTTTTTCGTCTTCCCCCCCTCCCCCCACCATTTGACATATAGACATTATAGCAGTTTTTTTTTCCTTCCTTAATATGATGCCTTAAACTATTGCTTCAGAATTGTCTGATATTTTTGTGACAAAATGTAAATTTCTAGACTTCTCAAAGACTTACTAACTCAGAATAATTAAAGGTTAGGAGTTTGAACTCTAGTTTTGAACAAGCTCTTTGAGTGAAGCTTATGTCTCTAAAGTTTAACACACTGAAATTTGAAAACTACTGCTCTACTTTGTAGCTCATATTTTGTTTTTTATTTGCAGGATTTATAGATCACATTGAGCTATTGGTAACTTTGCCTATCTTTACTTTATTCCATTCTGGAAGCTTTGGAAGTAGAATTTGTACTCGAGTCTCCCCAATTCCTGCTTTTAAATCTGTCTCACTCACTAGTGAGTGTCGCTATTCATATATTCAGAGGATATCAGTGTCTATTAAAACCCATTCACTTGTGTTATTAAGCTTTTAGTACAAATATATTGGGCTTCTCTTGTGGCTCAGCTGGTAAAGAATCCACCTGCAATGCGGGAAACATGGGTTTGATCCCTGGGTTGGGAAGATACCCTGAAGAAGGGAAAGGCTGCCCACTCCAGTATTCTGGCCTAGAGAATTCCATGGAGTGTATAGTCCATGGGGTCACAAAAGTCTGACATGACTGAGCGACTTTCACTTTCACTGTCACAAATATATTAATAGCATCAAAGTTCAAATCATCAAGATGGTCTCTGAAATCTTAGTGGTTTTTGTTGTTGTCATTGTTATATTTTCTTCCAGCAAATTTTTTATATATCAGAAACAAGCTGATATTTTAACAAGCTGTCTCATGTTTTTTTTGTTTGTTTGTTTGTTTGTTTTAGCAATAGAAGCGGACTCTATCTTTAAGAATATACTGTTCTTTGGTTTTGGAAAGCAGGCAGACATCTTGCAAAGAGACATTTTAATGGCTCTTTAGCTATGAAATAGTAAAGCAAAAATGTTATTCTAGAGGGAAGGAATTTGAGTCAATAAGAAAATTAGCTACTTTCTATAATAATGTGAAAGACCACCATTATTTGTAACTGGGAGAGAACTTGGCAAATTTTTAGACACCAGTGTGGTTTCAGTATTAGCTAAGGTATTTCCTTCTTAGCTAGGCAAGTTGTTTCTTGCAATGATAGAGAGAAGCAAGAACAAGGAGAAATCTAGAAAGGACATCTCTATGGAGAATCAGGGGAAAATATGCTACCAGATATTCCAGGTTAAAACTTGCTATGTGGCATTATATTGTTTGTTTTTTTCCCTCACATCCAAAGACTCCAGTGAAGAATTTTTAATGCCATAGCTTGATAGCAGCTCTGCTTTGTGGCTCCCCGCAAGGCAAACTGCCATTATAAGAGGTGCAAGAAGAGGCCCTGTTATGTGTGTGAAGGCAGGTATCATCAAAAGCCAGAGTCAATATAAATGGTAGAGCATATAATGGCTCCCTGAAAATTTCTAAAATTATGGTATTCTTTGACTCTAAGATGGCGTTATTTTAACGAACAAAGCTAGTGGAGGTGATGGAATTCCAGTTGAGCTGTTTCAAATCCTGAAAGATGATACTGTGAAAGTGCTGCACTCAATTTGCCAGCAAATTTGGAAAACTCAGCAGTGGCCACAGGACTGGAAAAGGTCAGTTTTCATTCCAATTCCAAAGAAAGGCAATGCCAAAGAATGCTCAAAATACCACACAATTGCACTCATCTCACATGCTAGTAAAGTAATTCTCAAAGTTCTCCAAGCCAGACCTCAGCAATACGTGAAGCATGAACTCCCTGATGTTCAAGCTGGTTTTAGAAAAGGCAGAGGAACCAGAGATCAAATTGCCAACATCCGCTGGATCATGGAAAAAGCAAGAGAGTTCCAGAAAAACATCTCTTTCTGCTTTATTGACCATGCCAAAGCCTTTGACTGTGTGGATCACAATAAACTGTGGAAAATTCTGAAAGAGATGGGAATACCAGACCACCTGACCTGCCTCTTGAGAAATCTGTATGCAGGTCAGGAAGCAACAGTTAGAACTGGACATGGNGCAAGAGAGTTCCAGAAAAACATCTCTTTCTGCTTTATTGACCATGCCAAAGCCTTTGACTGTGTGGATCACAATAAACTGTGGAAAATTCTGAAAGAGATGGGAATACCAGACCACCTGACCTGCCTCTTGAGAAATCTGTATGCAGGTCAGGAAGCAACAGTTAGAACTGGACATGGAACAACAGACTGGTTCCAAATAGGAAAAGGAGTACGTCAAGGCTGTATATGATCACCCTGCTTATTTAACTTCTATGCAGAGTACATCATGAGAAATGCTGGGCTGGAAGAAGCACAAGCTGGAATCAAGATTGCCGGGAGAAATATCAATAACCTCAGATATGCAGATGACACCACCTTTATAGCAGAAAGTGAAGAAGAACTAAAAAGCCTCTCGATGAAAGTGAAAAAGTTTCACTCTCGAGGAGAGTGAAAAAGTTGGCTTAAACCTCAACATTCAGAAAATGAAGATCATGGCATCTGGTCCCATCACTTCATGGCAAATAGATGGGGAAACAGTGGAAACAGTGTCAGACTTCATTTTTGAGGGGGGCTTCAAAATCACTGCAGATGGTGACTAGCAGCCATGAAATTAAAAGATGCTTACTCCTTGCAAGAAAAGCTATGACCAACCTAGATAATATATTCAAAAGCAGAGACATTACTTTGCCACCTAAGATCCATCTAGTCAAGGTTATGGTTTTTCCTGTGGTCATGTACGGATGTGAGAGTTGGACTGCGAAGAAGGCTGAGCGCAGAAGAATGGATGCTTTTGAACTGTGGTGTTGGAGAAGACTCTTGAGAGTCCCTTGGACCGCATGAGATCCAACCAGTCCATTCTGAAGGAGATCAGCCCTGGGATTTCTTTGGAAGGAATGATGCTGAAGCTGAAACTCCAGTACTTTGGCCACCTGATGCAAAGAGTTGACTCATGGAAAAGATTCCGATGCTGGGAGGTATTGGGGGCAGGAGAAGGGGATGACAGAGGATGAGATGGCTGGATGGCATCACTGACTCGATGGACGTGAGTCTGAGTGAACTCCGGGAGTTGGTGATGGACAGGGAGGCCTGGCGTGCTGCGATTCATGGGGTCACAAAGAGTCGGACACAACTGAGCGACTGAACTGAACTGAATGGGCATGAGTTTGAGTGAACTCCGGGAGTTGGTGATGGACAGGGAGGCCTGGCGTGCTGCAGTCCGTGGGGTCCCAAAGAGTCAAGACATGACTGAGTGACTGAACTGAATAGATCCCTCTTCCCCAAAACGCAGCCACACAGCCATGTGGGTTTTCAGCTGAAGGCACGTTAGGCAGACTGGACACTTTGTAAAGTGAGAGCCCACGGCCACCTGCTGTCCACTGGCCCCAGGCGGGCACAGCACGGAGCCGCTGGAATGATTAGGATGCTGGCCACGGGGACCACGCCCCGGCCTGAAACAGGGAGATGGCTGGGGAGGGGCGCACGGAGGCGCCACTGCGCCCACATGCCTCTTGAGCCCAACCTCCGTGACCATCACTGCGTCCCCAGGGCCCACACCTCCAGCGAGACGTGGCCTCCGTCCCCTGTGCTCAGAGCAGCCAGGTCAGGGCCTACTGATGCCAGCAGGGGAGGGGAGCGTGTACTGCTTACTGCCGCTCACTGAACATTCCACGGGCTGGGGTCGCTCTGGCAACTGATTTATCCTCTGCTCTCCGAAGGCTCACCTTGTAGCAGTAATAAAAATATTTTCACTGGGGTGGTAATAAAGCTGAATCTAGTTTACTAGCTGTAACTGAATTCTATCTTGAAAGAATAAGTCAATTTTAACCTTACAATGTAGTCGAGACAGCTTTCAGAGAAATTTCATTAAAATCGCATTTAACCTAAATTTAAAAACACAGGGAAAGGGAAAATGCTCACACAGATTAAGGCTTTAACACAAGAAGGTAGGACTATTCTCCATCGATGCATATGGGCTTTTTTTTTTTCCCCTAAGGGTGAGGTGTAATTGCTAATAATAATGACGGGCAGCATCCCCCTTGGAGCCCGCGGTCCACCAGGCAGTATCAACTGCGCTAACGGGTACCCTGAGTTGGTCTGAGGCACCTGCCAAGGTAGGCCTCCTGCCAGGTCCCGCACGCTGGGCCAAGAAGATTCCCCAGACTAAGCCACAACCAAGGAGGGATAGCCCGCCCGCCGTCACTTGCCCGCTCTGCGGTTGATAAGGTTAAAATGATGACGACATAACACAGGTACAGGGCTGGCTGAGCTCACGATGTGCCAGGGGTGGTTCTAAGCGTCTCACCTGCACTGACCCTCCCAGGGGACTATACTCACCACTGAAACCCACCGCCAGGCAGCAGAGCAGGAATTCAAACACTCCGGGTCCCACCCTGCGCTAACAGGTGGTCCAGGACAAGCCAGAAGCATTCAGCAAGAAGGATTTCCGAGGAGCCCAAGGCAGGCCCCACGTCCATTCCTCCTCTGACCCTTAGCCAGCCCGCCGTGTCCGCTCATGCAGCAGCAGCCCTGCAGCAGGACAGAAGTTCAGCACCTCCTTCCCGCTCCTCCCCCAGTGTGAGGTCGACCTGTCCCTCGGGTTCCCACCAGCTCACACGCCCCCATCTTGTTAGTGCCCCAGCTCTTTAGTTCCCAGGACAACAGCCCCAAGGAAAGGGCTTCCAGGGCCTCCCAGGAAGGACAGGTGTCTGCTCCCACGGGGCACAGGAGCATCCGGGCGGGTGGGCGGCCCACCACACGCAGGCCTGCACACCTGCCCCCCACCCCAGCCAGCCGCGGCCTCTGCTTCCTGCAGCTTCGGAGCAGGTGAGCGCACTGAGAGCGTCCGAAGTGCGGTCAGGCGGGCGGCCTTTTTGCAGACCAGCCCTGCACAGGGCACAAGGTGTGGAGCCAGGGAGGGGAGAGAGGGACCCACAGCAGCCCAGGTCCCCAGCCCCACTCCCAAGCAGCTCTGGGTTCCGTAGGTGCCCAGTGATGTACCGAACACACCAAAGATGGTTCATGTTGACTTGAAATTCAGACTGAAGTGAGTGCTCTCCCTATGCTAAGTGACAGTGCTAGGCCGAGGCAGGACTGCTTTCTGGTTTTTCCTACAGGAAGAGAAGGCAGAGCTTGGAGGGCAGTCCCAGCCTCCCCAGATAGCCTCGGGATGGCCTAGAGCGTGGACAGAACTCCTTCCGGGCCACAGTCCCTGGCCACCCGGTCCAGACTGGTCCACTAGTGACAAGGTCTGTCCTTTCCCCCCTGGCCCACTGGGGCCTCAGCTTCATGGTTCCTCCAGAGCTGAGGGCAGAGCCCCCAAGACCATGGCCTTTGGGGATGGGAGTGCCTGCCTCCTCCCATCCCCTCCCCAGGCTGCCCAGGACAGACACTGTGCCCGCGGGCTCCCCGACCAGGAACCACCCACGGGTGCCCTCCTCCGTGCCCATTTCATTCCCCATGGGACAACCCACTCATCTGTGAAGCAATTCTTTAAGATCTGATTTTCAGTCTTCTGAAAAGAAACCCAGCATGGACATAACCGGATTTACACACTGCTGAGCCTATCTTCAGATATTTCTTTTTAATACTGAAACAGGATCTCATGGTTTTTTCATCAAAAGATATGGCAAATGTCCCACTTACATTATCTTGTGTCACAAAAGATGCGTGAGCTCAGAATACAAAGTGGGGGCTGCCCCACGGGGGGCGCTGGCCCCAGGATCCAGCCACAAGGCTCTGACTGCAACCTCTCCACAAGCAAGGCCAGGGGCTGAACCCGGGGCCCCAGGGACCGGCAGCCTCAAAGGGTAACATCGGATGCGACGGACATCATAATAAATGGACAAGGTGGGTCACTCAGATAGACTGCCAACGACGGCATTTCACGTTCAGGGTGTTTGAACATGCCAGGCGCAACACGGAGTTAAAACTCAGCTCTAGAGCTTTGTATGTAAAATCCTATCAGCCCGCTGGCGTGTTAACGTATGTTTACTATTGAAGCAGTAAATTGCCAAGTGATTGGTGTGAACTGCTAATTTTACGCACAAGCATCACTCCCTAAGTAGGGAGCAAACTGACATACTGAGGGCACGCACGCCCGCCTCCACCCTGCTCTCTCCACCGCGCCCCTCCCTTGGCAACAAACCCCGCCCAGCCCAGGCATGTGGGCACATCCCTGTCTTCCCGACTTTCCACTTTTGCCGCAGCCCGTGACTCGGTTTGGCCGATGAAACGCAGTTGAGCACTGGGGACCACTTTCTTTTGAAGCATTAGGAGTCCATGAACAACCCAACTTTTTCCCTCCACGACAGAAACCAGGCCTGCAAACTGGTAGCTCCTCTACCAGCCTGAGCTCCCAGGAGAGGAGGGCACGGACCAGCGCTGTGGCCAGGCCTCAGATGACTTGCCCTGTGGGTGGGGAGCTCACTGGGAGACGTACAGGCTGTCTGTGGGGATCAGATGCGCTTCCCTGTAACTCAGCTGGTAAAGAATCCGCCTGCAATGCAGGAGACCCGGGTTGGTTCCTGAGTTGGGAAGATTCCCTGGAGAAGGGATAGGCTACCTACTACTGCAGATTCATGGGCTTCCCTGGTGGCTCAGATAGTAACGAATCCGCCTGCAATGCGGGAGACCCAGGTTCGATCCCTAGGTTGAGAAGGGCATGGCAACCCACTCCAGTGTTCTTGCCTGGAGAATCCCATGGACAGAGGAGCCTGGCGGGCTAGTCCATGGGGTCGCAGAGTCGGACATGATGAGCACACACACAGATGTGGGGGTCAAGGTCAGGGTCAGGTCTGTTCGGCCGGCAGCAGGGGCACCAGGCGTGCCACCCAGTGCGGACTTTTACCCTGAGCTGCCCACACTTCCACGCTTTTTCCCACAGACGTTTTGCACTGACCACCTGACTCACTGCAGACTGGAGGGGGTGCTGACCTGCTGCCTTCCAGGAGGCCTGAAGACCAGTTGTTGTGTCCCTGGTTAGGCTGCGAAGGGAGGTCTGTGTGCTTGGTTTGCGGTCCTCCCTGATTACACAGTTTCTTAGAAACGGTGAGAAAAAACAATTCAGATTTAGGCGGCCTTCTGGACTTTCAAGTTCATTCTTGGATATGAATATTTTTTGCTGGACGTAGACCTACCCACTCCAGTACTCTTGTCTAGAGAATTCCATGGGCAGAGGGGTCTGGTGGGCTACAGCCCGTGGGGTCGCAAAGAGTCGGACACAACTGAGCAACTAACACTTTCACTTTTCAGACTCTAGGGTGACAGCTATATCCTTCCAGTGCATGGACGATATCTGCTTGTACTTCTGTTGAGAAGTCAGTTCTCATACAGCCATTCGTAGGAAATAATCCTTTACTCTAGCTGCTTTAAGAATTAGTCTTCAAGTAAATTTTACTATTGTGTGTTTATATAGCTTTCTCTTTATTTTCCTGGAAATTCAGTGGGCTCTTCAATCTGTGAATTGGCTTTTATTTCAGTAGTTCGGGAAAATAAATCATTATCTCCTCAAATTCTGACTCTCTCTCTCTCTCCTCTCTATGATGCTAAATAAATAAATATGAGGCTTTCTAGCCACACCCTGGATATCTTTTATTTCTATATGGTCCATCTTCTTATCACTCCAGGCTTTATTTTGGCTATTTTCTTCCCATCTGTCTCACCTTCACTAACTTTTCTATAGCCATGTCTATTTGTTATATCTGTACCCGGACTTTTTCATTTAGTTATCCTATTCTCCACCTCTCATGTAAAATTACATGGTTTCTCATTAGCTGGGCAAATATTTTCAAGGCTATTCTATATTTCTTCATGCCCAGTAAAGAGAATAGTTTCATGGACTATGCCGGAGAATTACAGAAACTTGACCTCTTGTGGGCCTTGTCGTCTGTCGCTTCTCTTTCTTCTCACTTAAGAGGTCTTGAACATGTTCTTAGCTTTGACTATATGTAGATCATTTTACATGGGAAAAAAAAGACAGAGAAACAAAGCTAGAACTCTCTGGTTTAGCATCCTTACAGAAGAGGGCCAGGAAATCTTTGTCTCCTTGTTAGCAGTTCAACGCTTTTAAGAAATCTGTTTTCTTTTTACCTTCTTTCTTTGCTTTTTTTCTCTCTTTCCTTCTACCTCCCACTCAATTTGTTTGTTGGCTTCAAAAAATAATCTTAGCCATGGTTTCGGTCTCCTGGGTGAGAAATCTGGTTGGAGTTACCGAGCCCATTGCCACTAGAAGTGGAAGGCCCCCTGCCCGCACCTTCTGCATCCCCAGTCAGGTGGCTCAAGGCTCCATCCCTCATTCTGTGGGCAGTTCTAAAACTCCCGCTCAGAGATCACAGGTGACTCCCCTGGCGCTTCTCAGTAGCCAGCCGCCCTCTCTTGAGCCGATACCACCCCCCAGGCAGTCTCGCGGGCCAGTGCCCCTCACCCTTCCACCTGGCCTCCTTACAAACAAAACCCTCTCTCCCCAGTCATGCCAGCCTTCTGTCTGTGGAGCAGACTGCTTCTAAAGATCTAGGGGTAACAGGGAGTAGGGTAAACAGAAAACTGCTTGGGAGTGCTTTCCAGAGATTCTTCAGCCAGTCATCACAGCGAGAAAATGAGACAGTGACCCTGGCCTTCCGCCCCTTCTGCAGCTCCCCCTCCATCCGCGCTGCCCCCACACAGTCCCAGCCCCCAGAGTCGTCCTTCAAGAGGACAGTGAGCGAAGGGGCCCGGGACACCTCTCCCAGGGGCTGCTGCTGAGAAGAAGCCAAACCCTCCTAGTTCCGACACTTTCTGCCTGAAAGGCCCAGCAACTCTTCTTCTGAGGCCGTCACTGAGGTTCTTTCAGGTCTGGCTGGAAGAACAGTTACAGACAGGTTACCCAGCTTAAGGTGAAGTCGGTGAAGGTGAAGTCGCTCAGTCGTGTCCGACTCTTTGAGACCCCGTGGACTGTAATGTACTAGGCTTCTCTGTCCATGGGATTCTCCAGGCAAGAATACTGGAGTGGATTGCCATTTTCTTCTCCAGGGGATCTTCCCGACCCAGGGATCGAACCCAGGTCTCCAGCATTGGAGGCAGACGCTTTAACCTCTGAGCCACCAGGGAAGCCCGTGCTTAACCCGCTACCAAACAGAGCCTCCTCGGTCGTGAAGCACTGACCATTTAAACAGAACCACCAAGGATGAAAACGCCCTCCCCAGAAGCCGCGGGGAAACAAGAACGGGGTTTATTGAGAAGCCCAGCCCTGGCTGGGCCCTTCGGTTGCTGTGGGCGCTCCTCCTCAGAAGCCGTGGGGAAACAAGAACGGGGTACACTGCAAAGCCCAGGCCTGGCTGGGCCCTTCGGTTGCTGTGGGCGCGCTTTTAAACAATCACCCGGCGAATCTCTGACGTGCTGCTTCTGAACCACAGCACCAGAGAAGATCGATTCAAGCATTTCCCAGACTGCGGCCCTGGAACAAACGAGCACTAACCACACGTTTCTAACCTCCACAGAAATGCAAAATCCACCTTCTCGGAGAAACAAGAGAGGCGCCACTGAGTGTAATTCATGGCTCCTGCAAGTCTTACTTCAAAGATCCAAATGAGGCTAGGGGGCGCGGGGAGGTGGAGGGAGGTGTGAAGCTGCTGGCAGGGAAAAAACCCAACAGCATCTGACAAAGCATCCCCGCGAAGTTAAGAACAAATGTACATAAATGTAGTTACATAAGCAAAAAAAAACTGTGCTGTGACTAGGTGGCTGCCAAGCAGCTAAATATATTGAATCAGATAAGTATTATTGGAAGAACCAGGCAGAACTTCATAATATGGAAATTAGGTAATAACCATTAGACACAGCTGAAAATCAGATTCAATCAAGGGACAGAGTGGAGCTGATAATTTGTATGACTCCGTTTTATAATGTCATTCGATCGTTTCCCAAAAAGAGCCTTTGTTGGGAAGATGAGGACGGATACGCTGTCTATGGCTGAGGGTACAGCAAGGGCAAAGGGGATTTCCACACCCTGGGAAGGCGGCCCTGTAACGCCAGCGGCTTGTCTCCACTTTGAGCAGAGTGCGACATCTCTACAGATTTGGCGACGTCACCCGTCGAAGTCACGCGGGGTTCGGGGTGACAGACCCTGCTTTCCCGGCACAGCACCGCTAACCGCCTGGTGTCACAGGCCCACACCCGGTTCTGCGTGGTATGACTCTGTTAACGCTCTGCTCATTAATTTAACAGACGCTCAGGAGGGTACGCTTGGAATGGGCCAGCATCATTTTCAACGTCCACTTAATTAAACCCTGCTATTGCAATGTGACAGTCAGCACATCACAGGGGGAATTATTTTAAGAACGAAGGTAGAAAGTATTTCAAAGCCCCCACTTACATATGAAAGCATAATCGAAAACGGCCGGCACACACTATGATTTCTCTGTAATATTAAAGATGTTATTTTTCCGACTCGGTAATTAATTGGATTCCGTGGAGAAATCACGCCCGCATCCTTGATAGCAAAATGCCGTGCAGAGGCAGGAACGCTGGGCCGGAGGCCAGCCACAGACAACCAGGCCGCCGGACGCTGACAGCCGCCGGCCTTAATGAGAGTGAAGGCTGCCTGGTTCGAGGACGCGCTCATTACTTCCTGCGAAGAGACAGCACTGAACTCTGATTATATCGCCTTCATAAAAGGAACGGGAGTGGTCCAGCCCCAGCAACGCCCGGGCGGCCCCAAAAGAAGGTGCAGCAGGGGTGGGGGTCCCGGGATGACTGGGTGAGCCTTCCACCCGTCCTCCCCCGCCCCCCAGGAAGAGGAGCACCCAGGACGTGGGCTTACCGTCAATGCGGCTCACAAGCTCTTCCAACATCTTCACTTTCATCTGAATCCCGGGTTGGGCGAATGTATAGTTGTCCTGAGGGGAAAATAACAGGGAATATCGTAGGTGTGGAGGATAAACAGGCAGTGGGGATGAAGGTGGACGGTTTGACAAAAGGACGAATTCACAAACGTCACACCACCCACGTGCAGGGTGAGCTGGAGGTGAGCTCGGAGTTTC
>SJXQ01005471.1:351530-363972 GCA_006408695.1 Aepyceros melampus | reverse complement strand
ACGTATGTGCAGAAAGAAGCATATGTACACACATGGGCACACACATACACACACACTCATACACACATGCAGACACACAAGCATGAGTACACACACAGGCACGCACACACACACACACACACACACACCCTTCCTGACAAGAGCAGGAGCCACGGCCACACATGGGCACACACATACACACACACACACGCAGACACACAAGCATGAGTACACACACAGGCACGCACACACACACACACACACACACACACACACCCTTCCTGACAAGAGCAGGAGCCACGGCCGCTACAAGACAAAACTAAAAATGCCTACAAGGCAACCACGATCTTTTCCGCACAGAAATGGAAAACGGGCGGACTCAGACCTAACTCCTGCTGTGGTTTCTCCCGCGTGGATTTCAAGTGACAGGCCCTGGATCCCAGCCTGTCACGTCTCCACGAGGTCCCGCATGTGCTCTGTTCGGCTCCGCGCAGGGGGACGTGCTCCCGGGGCGGCTGCCACACGAGGCTGGAAGCATGTGCTTTGCAGACAGGGTGACAAGCTGGTGGGGTCTCGCTACACTGAAGTCTGGGGAAGGGAGGGCTGTCACAGACCGGCGCTGAGTGGACAGGGGCGCTGGGCCCTGAAAGGCCTGCGCGCATCCCAGGGAGACCCCTGGCTGCTCCCCCACCAGAGACAGGCAGCAACACGCAGCCTGAGCTGTCATGTAGCTAAACATTCACAGGCAGAGGAATTCTGGTTTTGAACTTGAACTTGCCAGGGTTAGCCCTTAAAGACTTCATTCTCTCTGGAACTTGGGTGACAGAGGAGATTTACACTTGAATTCGGGACATGCTGCGTAGCTGGAAGCTTCCACGCTGTCGTCTCACCTCACGGCAGCATCTCCGATGAGCCGGGGGAAACAGTCAGGCTGGACGTATTTAAGGATGAGAAATAACCTAAGAGAGGTTCTGCAGCCTCAGGCAGAGGCCTTGCAGATTACTGCATTACTGTTCAGGTCTGACAAGCTCCAAAGCCATCGGGACCGGCTTGGACGCCCCCTCCCCGCAGACCCAGGAAAGTACTCAGAGGAGCGGGGGTTCCACTGGGGGCTGGCCTGTCCCTAGGGGCGGTGGGCTCCAAGGGGGCACCATGTCCCTGGCTCAGCGGGAACCTAATGATTATGCAGATAGCCAGCTGCAGGAGCTGGGGGCAGCGGCCCTCAAACCTGGGCTGGGCTTCCAGGCGGAGGGAGTCCAGCCGGCACCCCCCGTCTGTTCTTCATCCCCAGATACACTGGCCCCAAGAAGGCGAATGACCACCGCGACTCCGAAGAGTCAAGACCGCCAGCAGACCCAGCCCTCTGCCCAGCTCTCGGAACCGGCCGCTCCCCTAGGAAGGCTACTCCCCTGCACGGCTCTGCCGTACATGGGAGGCCTGCCCGGGCCCAGGGCCGGCTCCGACACAGAGGGTCAGGCTGAATGACCCCCAGATTCAGTCCACCAGTTTATTTGGCTCTCACACTAAGATAGGACTTCAAGCTTCTCATTTAGAAGAAATAAAAATTATTCTTTGGTCTCCATCTGCCAATATTTCGTTTTATTTCTCAATTTGTTCAAAACCCAGGGAGGGGAGATGAGTTCTCTTGAAAATCCAAATAGTAAGAAAAGAATAACACCTGAGAGTCTTAAAAAAAAGACAAAACCTGCATCGCGAAAGGTCCCGAGAAGACTGACAGGTGAGGCCTCTGTGTCTGGGCTCAGGCGGGGGGTGGGCGCGGGGGCAGAGAAGACCCGCCGCAGGTCGGGCACAGGGTGTCAGCTGAGGGGTCCAAGCTGAGGACCTTGCCCCTCGGCAGCCAGGAAGCCTCTGAAGGACACACCAAGGACATTCCAGGGCCGGAGGCTGAGCCGGAGGGCGTGAGGTGCCCGCAGCAGCCTCCCAGGAGGGGCACCTGACCCTGAGGCCGCCCCGCAGGCTCCTCCAGCCTCTGATGAGACCGAGGGTCCTTCTGGATGAAGGGGGGGCACTGCCCCCAGCATCCTGTACCCACTCCCACCCTCACCCACCACATGCCCGTCACAGAACGTATCTGCTGAGAAACAGGAAGTATCTGCAGGCAAAATAGGAAGCAAGTGAAAATACTCTGTATTTATACGAATATTTACAGTAATATCAATAACACTCCATGAAAAGCAAACAGGCACACCTCTGCAAGCTGAGATTTGATTCTGGGTCTTTATAAAGAATGATAGAAAAATATAGAAAACTTATTGCACTGAGGGAGGGAAGGAAGGAAGGTCTGAAAAAATATAACGACCTTCTGGGAAGTGTTTTTACAGAAGGTAAAGTCCCAATCAGCAAGAAAAAAGAAATCAAAGCATGTACACCGGGCTCGCCTCACACTTCGGCAGTAACCAACAGCACTTCTGTGCTCCTCAGAGGAGAGGCGGACTAAATCCTTCTGAAGGAGCATCTCAGACAAGAGCAGGAAGGCTCACTCGTGTTGGCTAAGGGGGATGCCCCAGCACTCGGAGGACAGAGACCCCTCAGCTCTGGGACAAGGGGCTGTGCCAGACCAGAGACGCGTGCCCGCAGCGCGTCCCACAGCCCTTCCTGGCCAGTCTCTCGGGGGGAAAGCGCCTTCCGAGGCTGAAAGCAACCCTGCCCCTCTCACACTCCCTGGACCTGCATCCGAACACCTCACAACACCAGGCCCCGTTTCGGACCCCTGTGAGCCAGTGAGCGCCATGAAGGCATCGATCCACACAAGACGGGCCCAGGGCGGACGGGCGCTCCTCCCTGGGTGCAGCGCACCCGCCCGAGGGCCTCCTGCACGGCGCAGAGAAGGAGGCCTGAGGCTGCCGTCCTCAGACTGGCCCGTGTGTAAGGTCGGCGCTCCCCCAGGGGGTGCCTGGGACCAGGATTTCGGTGCCCCCACCTCTCCTGAACCAGTGAGAACGGCTTGCTGGCCGCCGCGGAGCACCGTGCTTTATGCTCAATGCCTGTTTTCCTGCTGGTCCGTGTCAGCAGAGGTGCCTATGGCAACAGCCCCCGTACAGGCCCCAGGCTGGGCGCTGCTTGCTCGTCGGTTTTGATTTTGGCCGTGCTGGGTCTTGGGGCACACGGGCTTGATCACTCAGGCCATGTGAGGTCTTGCTTCCCGAACCAGGGATCGACCCGCGTCCCCTGCCCTGGATGGGAACCCCAGGGACATCCCAGGTGTGGCGTTTCTCACAAGCTCCTGGGAGACGGGGCCAGCTCGTGGCTCAGGAGTTAAGCTTCTCCGGTGACTCCACAGGGACAGGACTCCTGGCAGCTTGCGCCCGGGTCCCTCCGGGCCTTTTTCCTTGGCCCATGCGCCCCACACACGTGCACGGGCAGGAATCACAGCTGTTGTGCTGGAGTCCCAGAACCTGGAGGCGGTCCTGGGTCCCCAACACAGTCGGGCAGGAAAACAAACACGGGACTTGTGTTCAGAGATGACGGTCTGGTCGCCAAGCAAACGTTCATCACGCAAGCCACGCAGAGGCACAAGGGGGCTCACCATGACCTGGGGAGCCCTGAGGTCAGAGCACAGAACAGGGGCCTGACCCGAGAACACACTGAGAACAGTAGGCCCAGGCAGCCGTGCGGGGCCGGGCTCACTCCAGGCAGGGAGTGAAGGCCACTGTGGTGGGAGGGGCCCCGAGGAAGCCGGGCTTGATGGGAGCAGACCACCCCAAGGCAGGAAGGCCACGCGGGAGCCAAGGGTGAGACCTTAGCAAAGCCACAGGATGAAGCGAACGGCATGGAAAGGGGAGCCACCGCAGTTACGAGATCTGCGTTTGGAAAAGGTGACTCTGGCTGCCAAGGTGAGCCTAACAGAAGAGGCCAGAGGGGATGCGAGACGTCAGCCACCTGACCAAAGACCCTGCCCGGGAATGGCAAAAGCGCCCTTCCGGAGGCGCGGTCAAGCCAGGCCGTCCAGGCTGCGTCCCTTCAGCAAGCTGCACTGGCTGGCTCTGTGAACTTCAGCGGAGGCCTTCTCGCTCATCGCTATCAGCTTGTTCATTTCACGTGTCTGGCTGGCACTGCGGGCAGTGGAACTCACGCTGAACCCTGAGCGTGTCGCCATCACACCAGCTGTCCCTCCAAGCGGAGAGGCCGTGATTACACGCACACCCTCCATGTCCTCATCATGGTCTCCGGGGAGATGAGAGGAGGAGGACGAGGACAGAGCTCCGCGGCATGCTGCTCGGGGGGAAAGAAAGCGGAAGCTTGAGTCGCTCAGTCGTACCCGACTCTTTGTGACCCCATGGACTTTAGCCCACCAGGCCCCCTGTCCCTGGGATTTCCCAGGCAAGGATACTGGAGTGGGTTGCCATTCCCTTCTCCAGGGGATCTTCCCAACCCAGGGATCGAACCCGGCTCTCCTGCACTGGTAAAGAATCCAGGCAGATTCTTTACCAACTGAGCTACCTGGGAAGCCCTTCTTAGGCAGGAGGGCGCTGTAAAAATTTATCAGGCCCACTCTTTTCCCACCAGCGAGCCTACGTTCTTTGATCTTCTATTTCCTCATCTGTTACATGGAGACGGGAAGCCTCCTTCATAAGGCACTGGGCGCGTGTCTAAAAGAAGCTGGGCGGCGTCCACATAAAGTGTGAGCCCTTCCGCCCACCCGCTCCACAGGCTCCCTGGGGCCATCGGTCACGGGAAGCCGGGCAGCGTCCACACACAGTGTGAGCCCTTCTGCCCACCCGCTCCACAGGCTCCCTGGGGCCATCGGTCACGGGGCGTGGTGAGGGCGGAAGGCTCCCCCCAGCCCCAGCAGAGCGGCTTGGTGCTCCCCCGGTAAACTGCTCAGAAAACGGGGACAAGCTGAACACCTGTTCTGGTACACAGGCCAGCCAGCAACGGTAGCTGGCAAAACAGTATTTGAAGGGAGTCCAGGTAAGTTATAGACCTGAGCTGTAAGGAGTATCCACTAACAGGAGGGTGGGGAGAGGAGACTGCCAACAAGCTAGAGTGAGAACAAAGAGTAACAGGAAGCTCCCTGAGGGAAAGGGGTCCTGGAACCGGGCGGCTGCAAGGAACCGACATTCCAGAAGAGGCAACACCATGGAGATGGCGAGCGGACCACTGGCTGTCACGGGTCCGGGAGAGGAAAGGATGAACGGGGGAAGGGCAGGGGGTGTTCAGAGCAGTGACCTACTCTGGACGACAGCGTAACGGTGGATATATGATGGTGGTGGTGGTGTAGTCACTAAGTCGTGTCCGACTCTTTGCGGCCCCAAGGACTGTAGCCGCCAGGCTCCTCGGTCCGTGGGACGTTCCAAACACTGGGGTGGGTTGCCATTTCCTTCTCCAGGGGATCTTCCCAACCCAGCAACTGAACTCAGGTCTCCTGCACTGCAGGTGGTGTCCTGCATTATAGGCAGATTCTTTATGGACTGAGCCAGTAGGGAAGCCCCATAAGTCCTTATACACTTGGCCAAACCCACAGAATGTACAGCATAGAGAGGGAACCCCAATGTCGACCGTGGACTTTAGTTAATAGTAATATACCAATAACAGCTCATGAGCTGTAACAAGTCCACCACACTGAAGCAAGACGTTAATAACAGAGCAAGTGTGTGTCTCTGTGGAGGCAACAACAGAGCAAATCAAACTCTGTACTTTCTGCTCGTTCTACGATAAAACTCCATTAGTTTAAAAAGTATGCAATGCATCCCAAAGAAAGTGGGGAAAAGGGGGAAATAAGGTGAAATGAATAGAAAATAAATAGCAAAATGGCAGCCTACGCTGCTGCTAAGTCACTCCAGTCATGTCAGAACCTGTGCGACCCCAGAGACAAGGCTCCTCCGTCTCTGGGATTCTCCAGGCAAGAACACGGGAGTGGGTTGCCATTTCCTTCTCCAACGCATGAAAGTGAAAAGTGAAAGTGAGGTGGCTCAGTCGTGTCCGACTCCTAGTGACCCCATGGACTGCAGCCTACCAGGCTCCTCTGCCCATGGGATTTTCCAGGCAGGAGTACTGGAGTGGGCTGCCATCAGCCTAAACTCCAGCCATATAAATAATTCCACGAATGTCTATGAACTAAACACACACTAAAAGGACAGGAAAGCAAAATCCAACTATAAGCTATCCACAAGAAATGAGCTTTAAATAAGATGATCAGATTAAAAGCAAAGAGATGGAGAAAGATAAACCCAGGGAATACTAATCCTAAGGAAGACGGGATCCCTATTTTAATATCAGGTGAACTGGACCCAGGACAGAAGAAATACCAGAGAAAGAGGAATATTTCATAACAATAAACACACAAGCTCACCAAGAAGCACAGTCGTCCTACATACGTATGTACCTAAAAATGCTCTCAGCACTGCCATTCAACATTGTACTTGAGGCCCTTGACAATGTAATAAGGCAAGAAGAGAAAATAAAAGCCATACATATTAATGGAAAGAAGTAAAATTCTGTTTATCTGCAGGTGACACCCTTGTGCACTTAAAAAAATCCTACGCATCCACCAAAAATCTCCTGAATAAGTAAATTTGGCAAGATCACCAGAAGCAAGGTGCAGTATATTATACTTTTCAAAAGTGGCCACAGTATCTCTTATCCCAAATGTTCTTTTATGATGTGATCAGGCCACGCCTGCATCAAGAGATGAAGTCTAATCTCCCTCTCTTTGAATCTGGGTGGGCTTGTGCAACTTACACCTTGCTTTCTGGAAGTCTTACCGGGTGTCTTGAGCCATCACATCAGAAGTTCGACATTCCTGGGGCCGCTGTGCCGTGAGGACATTAAGCCACACGGGGAGGCCACAAGCGGGTAGCTCAACTACAGGCTCAGTCTTGGGGGTCACCAAGCCCGGGCAGCACACATGTACAAGAGTGAGACTACAGCTGACTCCAGTCCCCGGGCAACAACCTGTGCCAGCCTTCCAGGCATCCCACAGGGGTGCCAGGCACCGTGGTGCATAGACAGCAGCTCAAGATACAGCTGAAACCCTGACCCACAGAGTCTGCGAGTGAGACAAAACACACGCTTCAGTCAGCAAGTTTTGGAGTAATTTGTTATACAATAGGAACTGGACAACTGTCAGTTCACAAAACTCAATTGTATTTGTATAAACCATCAATAAAAATTTAAGAAATTTATAAAGAAAGCTATACTATTTAAAGGACTATCAAAATAAAAACCTATCTAGAAATAAATTTAAGAAAAGATTAGAAAAACCCATACACTACAAAGTACAAAATGTTTATGAGGGTAAGTTAAAAAACATTTAAATACAATTTAAAATATGCCATGCTTATGGACTAGAATAAATCAACATGGCTGATACTGTTACTTCTGGGAAAACTAACACATAGATTGACAATGTAATCCCATTCAAAAATCCCAGGCCCGAAGACTTTTTCCAAGGCTCTTTTGGTAGGAAATGGCTAATGACAAACTTTACATAAAAATGCAAAGAACTAAAAATACTCAACACAATTTTTTTTAAAAAGAACACACTAGGAGGACTTACCCTACCCAACTCCAAGAAAAGCTACAGAGGTTAACACTCCATTAACAGATAGCACCGAAGAATTGATGCTTCTGAACTGTGGTGCTGGAGAAGACTCTTGAGAGTCCCTTGGACTGCAAGGAGATCCAACCAGTCCATTCTGAAGGAGATCAGCCCTGGAGTTTCTTTGGAGGGAATGATGCTGAAGCTGAAATTCCAGTACTTTGGCCACCTCACACGAAGGGTTGACTCATTGGAAAAGACTCTGATGCTGGGAGGGATTAGGGGCAGGAGGAGAAGGGGACGACTGAGGATAAGACGGCTGGATGGCATCACGGACTCAATGGACATGAGTCTGAGTGAACTCCGGGAGTTGGTGATGGACAGGGAGGTCTGGCGTGCTGCGATTCATGGGGTCGCAAAGAGTCGGACACGACTGAGCGACTGAACTGAACTGAATAGATTAATGAAACATGACTGAGTGTCCAAAAATAGACATTTTAACAGTGATTTTCAGAAAAGGTGCCAAAGCAGTGTATTCTGGAAACAAAACAAAACTGTTCTTAACAAACGGAGCTGTTATGAACTAGGAAACCTATATTTTAAAAACGAGCCGTGATGCCTTCCTCACACCATACAGAAAAATTAAGTCAAGCTCGATGACAGACCTAAAAGTAAAAACTAAAATTACAGTTTCCAAAAAAAATAAATGAAATTATAGTTTCTAGAAGAAAAACACAGAAGAATATCTTGGCATGCCAGGGGTAGGAAAAGGATTTTTAGTTAGGACACAGAAAATCATTATCACAAAAAATAATAATAATAAATTAGAAGTCATCAAAATTAAAACTCTCTGCTCAGCAGAAGACATTGTTAAAAAATACATTGACAAGCCACAAACTTGGGAAAAATATTCTCATACCCTCTCTCCATATATAGAAGCAGAGACACTGCACAGCCGGGCCACTCAAGATGGCCCTTCTCTCGCTCTCTGTCCACCCCCTACCTGACCAGCGCCTGCGTCACCTACACCTGTTGCTACTGACCGATCCTCCTTCCTCTGTACTTGCCCCAGCTCCAGCGAGTGGCTGTTCTTATCAAGGGGCGGCAAGGAGCCTGCCCGTCAGCGGGTTTCCCGGGCAACTAATGAGCCAGCCTGACTTTGCTGTGGTTTAGTCACTAAATTGTGTCCAACTCTTTGCAACCCCACGGACTGCAGCACACCAGGCTCCCCTGTCCTTCACTATCTCCCAGACTTTGCTCAAATTTATGGCCATTGAGTCAGTGATGCCATCCAACCATTTCATCCTCTACCACCCTCTTCTCCTTCTGCCCTCAATCTCTCCCAGCATCAGGGTCTTTTCCAATTAGTGGTGTTGGAGAAGACTCTTGAGAGTCCCTTGGACTGCAAGGAGATCCAACCAGTCCATCCTAAAGGAAATCAGTCCTGAATATTCATTGGAAGGACTGATGCTGAAGCTGAAGCTCCAATACTTTGGCCACCTAATGTGAAGAGATGACTCATTGGAAAAGACCCTGAGACTGGGAAAGAAAGAAGGCAGGAGGAAAAGGGGGCGACAGGATGAGACGGCTGGATGGCATCACCGACTCAATGGACATGAGTATGAGCAAGCTCCGGGAGATGCTGAAGGACAGGGGAGCCTGGCGTGCTGCAGTCTGGGGGTCACAAAGAGTTGGACACGACTGAGCAGCTGAACAACAGCACTCTTCACATCAGGTGGCCAAAGCTGACCACAGCCTTATCACAACGAAGGGGCGTGCCTAACTCAATGGAGCTGTAAGCTGTGCTGTGCGGGGCCACTCAAGATGGATGGGTCACAGCAGTTCTGACAAGACGTGGTCCCCTAGAGGAAGAGATGCAAACCACTACAGTATTCTTGCCATAAGAACCCCATGAACAGCATGAAAAGGCAACCTAATTCCCTCGTAAGTGGCAAACTCCCTTTCCTCTGGGAACAAAATGCGCCTCCACGTCCTGCCCACCCCCGACGAGGGTCACTCCAGGACCTTGTTTCAGACACGTAAGGTCCCCCATCCATTAAACCACTGCTGTCTCTGCCACTGACTCTGGGCTTTCCTTTGGTCTTGAAGCTGGGCAAACATAGGGCCTTGTAGGCCTGTGGGGTGCAGCCCAATAGTATAGATAAACACACACACACAGAGGACTGCTCTCCAGCATAAATAAAAGCAGGGACACGCGGAGCTGGTGCGGACGTGGGGCAGTCAGACGGCACTTCTGATGGGCGTGTGAAGCGGCACAACCAACCTGGGGGAAAGGCCTGGGTGCTTTCCATAGAACTTAGCGCAGCTCTGCGACATGACCCAGCAGGCCCACTCCCAGCAACTCACCCAAGAGAAACAGCACACATGAACCAAAGGATGTGCGTGCGAGCGTCCAAGGAAATCCCTTTCCTAGCAGACAGAGAGACACAGCCTCGGCTTCCCCCACTGTAGGGTGTTCAGACAGACTGATAGGTTCACATGGCGCAGCGCCGCTTCGTAATTAACAGGAATGAACTATTCATCCAGGCAACAACGTGGATTTCACTGTTTTCGATGCTGCTGTAGATGAAATTTTTTCTTAATCTTCTTTTTAAATTGGCACGCAATAATTCATTCTTAATGAATCTCCCGCTGCAGCCCACAAGCCCACACATTCTTGTCTATTCAGTAAGCCTTTCTAAAACGTTGCCAGCAGCCCTCACTCTTCTCGACTACAACCCTCAGTCACGTCTCTGAGCCTGACACATCGGAGAGGAGAGAGCAGAGCCTCACGTGGCCCAGACTCTCTGGCCACTCGCCGTCTACTCACGGGCTGGATGCAAGCCCGGCTCTCTGTCCCCCTCCTGCCGCTCCGCTGCCCCTTCCAGGTGGAGACGCCCAATGTGAACAGCAGAAGCCAGGTGGGGGCCACGTGGGTGTCCTCTCCACCACTTTCCCAAGCAGCAGACCAGCCTTTGGCCTCTGTCCTTGGAGCTTGGCGGGGAGTGAAAACAGATCAAGGTCCCGGCTCCTTCTGAGGGTCCTCAGGCCTCTCTCCCTGCTGGAACAGAACCTTCTCGAGGGGCTCTCTGTGCAGGCTCTGGGTCCTGGGGTGCACCGTGCCTATTCTCTCCCGGGATAATTCACCGCAGCGAGCTCACCCCCGCCCTCCCCACCCCTCCAGGCCCCCGACACAGGTCTGGTTATCCCTGGCCTTCCTCTGCCAGAGTCACCACAGCACCAGGCTGCCGACCTTTTCTCTGACAAGTAAGCTCCGAGAAAGCCTTTGGCCTCTGTCCTTGGAGCTTGGCGGGGAGTGAAAACAGATCAAGGTCCCGGCTCCTTCTGAGGGTCCTCAGGCCTCTCTCCCTGCTGGAACAGAACCTTCTCGAGGGGCTCTCTGTGCAGGCTCTGGGTCCTGGGGTGCACCGTGCCTATTCTCTCCCGGGATAATTCACCGCAGCGAGCTCACCCCCGCCCTCCCCACCCCTCCAGGCCCCCGACACAGGTCTGGTTATCCCTGGCCTTCCTCTGCCAGAGTCACCACAGCACCAGGCTGCCGACCTTTTCTCTGACAAGTAAGCTCCGAGATAAAACAGTTACTTTCCCCAATATTCTCATCACTTCCACGCCAGCAACCAGTTTTTAGAACTGAGTGATTCTTCCCCAAGGAAAGAAAATGTAAATGACTAATTATAAAAGGCAACGGTTCCTTTCTACTCCAAGAGGCTGTCCTGCTAAGTAATGAATCTAAGAGTAATGGTCTGGCTGCAGGGCGGGCAGGTATGGAGGCCGTAATTCAGGAGGTGAAAGCTCCCGGCAGCCCTGGCGCGCGGCGTTAGTGAGATGAGAAGTCTGGCAAAGGCCCAAAAACAATCCCCAAGCAGGCCAGGGCAGGCGCAGCCAGCCTGGGCTGGGGATCCGACCCCCTGTGCCCCGGGGCAGGCAGGCGGGGCTGCTGTTTGGGCCCTCCAGCAGCTTCCTCTGGGGACCTCCGTCCAGTCATCCTGTCCTAAGGCAGTCCTTCGCAGAGACACAGCCATCAGCCTGACCTGCTCAGACTGCTGTCGGTGAGCTAAAGGAAAACCATCCCCAAAGGCAGCGTCACAAGGACACAACTCCTGAAACCCCTGGAAGAAATAACGGCCCAGCTTCTTTTTTCCGGCCTCACGGCTCAAGGGATCTTAACTCCCCAACAGAGGGCTCTTGGCAGTAAGAGCCTGGAGTCCTAACTGCTGGATCGCCAGGGAATTCCCCTAGCAAATTATTTTTAGAAGTTGGATCTCAGAAGCCTTCCCTGATGGCTGAGCAGTGAGGAACCCAGCTGCCAAGCCAAGAGGGAGGGTTCAATCCCTGATGTGGGAAGACGCCGGTGCTGGGGGTTTAGGAGCGGCTGAGCCTGTGCGCTCTGCAGTCACAGAGCGGCCGCTGCTGCGCCCACGGGTCCTGACAACCGAAGCCCTCGCACCCGGGGGCCCTCGCTCCGCAACACGGGGAGGCCACCGCAACGAGAAATCGCAGCTAGAGACTGGGCCCCACTCACTGCCACTACAGAAAAGCCCCGGGCAGCAGCAGAGTCAAAAATAAATAAAGTTGCAAATTCAGTTTTACAAAAGGTCCATCTCTGGCTGCAAACATCACGGTGCCTGAGGAGCACTGACCTCGTGTGAGACCCGAGCGTGGCCCTGTTGTGCCAACGGAACAGCAGATCCCAGGCCAGGCCCACCCACCCCACGCTCCCAACGTCCCAGACGGGCAACAACTCGCGGTGCCGGGAAACAGGGGCAGGACCGGGCAGAAAGAGCCACTGCCCCGGGACCCCGGGACGCCGGGCACAGCTCCCTGGGGCACAGCCCGGCCGACACCCCCCGTGCGGCACTGGCTTCATTCTGTATTTCTCCTGTGTGAGCTCACCCTGGGGTGTCTCCGAGAGAGCACCCTCCCTGTGGGCAGTGGCCCTCA
>SJXQ01005471.1:340513-351101 GCA_006408695.1 Aepyceros melampus | reverse complement strand
CTTAATGCCACGTGTTCATGGCTTGAAAAAAGCCATTTCCTTAGAGGACGTCGCGACCGACACAGGAAAGGGTTCTAATCTTATGACCAGCACTGTGTCAAATCTCAACCCTTAATGAACAGCTCTTCACTATCAGGTGGGGAAAATGGGAAGAACATGTAAAGCCGTGGAGTGTGAGCGTGCTTAGTCGCTCAGTCATGTCCAACTCTTCGCGACCCCATGGACTGTAGCCCCCGAGGCGCCTCTGTCCATGGGACTCTGCAGGCAAGGACCCAGGAGTGGGCTGCCCCGCCCTCCTCCACGGCATCTTCCCCACCCAGGGATGGAACCCGCGTCTCTTGTCTGTCTCCTGCCTCAGCAGGCAGGTTCTTTCCCACCATCGACAGCTGGGGAACAAGGCTCTCGAGACGCGCACCCAAGATGTTAAACTTCTTCAAGAAAAGGAGCTGCTGCAACTCGTTGAGCTGAGAGCAGTACTGGATACGTTTTTTCAAGAAACATCATTGATACTTGAAAGTGACCAATAGGCAAGCTTATTATTCAGACTCAGGTATCAGGTAGACGTTTCCTCAAAAGTGAACAAAGTCAGTCCATCACTTCACGGGAAACAATTCACAGCCATTTGTTGCCAATAATATTTGAGCTTTGAAACCAGAATTCAAATTTTGCAGAACTCTGACCCACCATCTGTTTTCCTCTATTTCTTTGCATTGATCGCTGAAGAGGGCTTTCTTATTTCTTCTTGCTATTCTCTGGAACTCCGCATTCAGATGCTTATATCTTTCCTTTTCTCCTTTGCTTTTCGCCTCTCTTCTTTTCACAGCTATTTGTAAGGCCTCCCCAGACAGCCATTTTGCCTTTTTGCATTTCTTTGCCATGGGAATGATCTTGATCCCTGTCTCCNGCTGAAGAAGGCTTTCTTATCTCTTCTTGCTATTCTTTGGAACTCTGCATTCAGATGCTTCTAGCTTTCCTTTTCTCCTTTGCTTTTCGCCTCTCTTCTTTTCACAGCTATTTGTAAGGCCTCCCCAGACAGCCATTTTGCCTTTTTGCATTTCTTTGCCATGGGGATGGTCTTGATCCCTGTCTCCTGTACAATGTCACGAACCTCATTCCATAGTTCATCAGGCACTCTATCTATCATACTAGACCCTTAAATCTATTTCTCACTTCCACTATATAATCATCAGAGGGCAGACAGACTGAAAACCACAATCACAGAAAACTAACCAATCTGATCACAGGGACCACAACCTTGTCTAACTCAATGAAACTATGAGCCATGCCCTTTAGGACCACCCAAGACAGACGGGTCATGGTGGAGAGTTCAGACAAAACATGGTCCACTGGAGAAGGGAATAGCAAACCACTTCAGTTTTCTGGCCTTGAGAACCTCATGAACAGTATGAAAAGGCAAAAAGATAGGACACTGAAAGATGAACTCCCCAGGTCAATAGGTAGCCAAATATGCTACTGAAGATCAATGGAAAAAAAAAAACTCCAGAAAGAATGAAAAGATGGTGCCAAAGTAAAAACAACCAGTTGCGGATGTGACTGATGATAGAAGTAAAGTCCAATGCTGTAAAGAGCAATATTACATAGCAACCTGGAACGTAAACTCTGGGATTTGGTGATGGACAAGGAGGTTTGGCGTTCTGCAGACCATGGGGTTGCAAACAGTCAGACACGACTCAGCGACTGAAGTGAACTGAACTGAACTCATTTAAAACTCCTAAATGGATATCTTTATTTGCACGTATTTATATAATTTTCCCAACAGATTTTAAGGCTTTTATCTTTCACTTTATACTGGTAACCAGGTTCTTAGTATTTAAGTTTAATGTTTTAAAAATGTTTAATAATTGCATGAGCTCTAAGTTGATGAAACTAGTAAGGTCATTATATCAGAGATTACTATTTATTCCACAGTATATTTTCTCTCTTTTTTCCACAGAAATGAAACTTCTGAAATTAGCTAAGTGCACGGCCACTCTGAAAAAAGATCCCACGTTTCTCAACTTCTTCTGTAGTTAGACATGGACACATTACAAAGTTTTAGTCAATGAAAGCAGAATTAGACTGTTTAATTATTTCTGTTATAACAAATTACCAAAAACTTAGTGGCTTAAACAAGCATAAATATATTATCGTACAATTCTGGAAGTTGAAATCTGACTTTAACCCAGCCTCACTGTATTAGAAATCAAGGTTTCAACGGGGTCCTTCTAGATAGTTCCAGAGACCATCTGTTACCTTTGTTTTCCCAACACTTAGATGTTTTCTCTACTCCTTGCTCATCTCCAAAATCAGCAGAATACTATCTTCAGTTCTCTATGACTATGACATTTGCTCCTGCCTCCAGCCTCTTTCACTTTAGATACAATTGTGATTATCCTGGACTCATTTAAATAGCCCAGGATAATTTCCTTCAATCAATGGGGCACGAGATAATCTTAATTCTCATTGTTGTCTTACTCTTGGAATGCAAAATCAGAACTGAATTGTCATGTTAATTTGAGAATGAGACCATTCACTGTAGAGTTCAAGACACAGCAATAGTAATAGTGGTAATCAACTGCAAATATTGCTACAAATTTTTTCTCTACCTTTGCAATATGACTTCATAACTCCTCCCCCATCAATGATGATAGCATCTTTACTTCTTGAATATGAGATGAACTTGCTTTCCCCTTTGGCCAGTGGGACAGTAGCAAACAATACAAACACAGAATGGAATGCAAAATCAGAACTGAATTGTCATGTTAATTTGAGAATGAGACCATTCACTGTAGAGTTCAAGACACAGCAATAGTAATAGTGGTAATCAACTGCAAATATTGCTACAAATTTTTTCTCTACCTTTGCAATATAACTTCATAACTCCTCCCCCATCAATGATGATAGCATCTTTACTTCTTGAATATGGGATGAACTTGCTTTCCCCTTTGGCCAGTGGGACAGTAGCAAACAATACAAACACAGTTTTGGAAAAATGCTGTACACTAAAATTTGCTCTGCCATCTTCTTTTAATAGCCTTGTCACCAATGCCATGTGAAGATTCTCATTCCAACTCTACGGAGGATAAGCAAACACATCAATAAAGGGCCAGCTTTCTCAGTGAGGTCACGATAAACAAGCCAGCCTCAAGGGACTTACCAACTGACCACAGAATGATGAGCAAATCCCACCTAGACATTAGCCAGGCTCATTCGTAACCAGTTCAAATTGCTAAGTCAAAGAAAAATGAGCAACATAAATGGCTGATATTTTAAAACACTAGTTCTAGGATGGTTGTTACATAGCTAAAGCTAATGGATCACAAGCTCACATGTATATAATTTACTCTGTACCTGGAAGTGTTCCAAGGTCACTATAGGTATTGACCTCCTTAATTCTCACAACTTCTCTATGAGGTATTTCATATTATCTAAATTTTATAGCTGCAAAAATTAAAGAACATGAAGATAGATTTATAAGGCATAAGCCATACAGATAGTAGTGACACAAAACTTCAACAAAGTCATTATTGCACCAAAACTCATGCTCTCATCTGCCATATCCTACTGCCCTTAGATAGACGGAACCTAAATGCAATTCTGTGGGACTGTACCTGGAAGTGTTCCAAGGTCACTATAGGTATTGACCTCCTTAATTCTCACAACTTCTCTATGAGGTATTTCATATTATCTAAATTTTATAGTTGCAAAAATTAAAGAACATGAAGATAGATTTATAAGGCATAAGCCATACAGATAGTAGTGACACAAAACTTCAACAAAGTCATTATTGCACCAAAACTCATGCTCTCATCTGCCATATCCTACTGCCCTTAGATAGACGGAACCTAAATGCAATTCTGTGGGACTCTAAGACTGCTATTAGAATTTCATCTTTCAATAACTTTCAATACAGGTATTCTGACACTCACAGCTAAACCTAACCTTAACAAAAGCAGAATTTTGGTACCGGATTATAGTGCTACAAGTAACAGAATTTAANTTGGACACGACTGAGCGACTTCACTTTCCCTTTTCACTTTCATACATTGGAGAAGGAAATGGCAACCCCCTCCAGTGTTCTTGTTGGAGAATCCCGGGACGGGGGAGCCTGGTGGGCTGCCGTCTATGGGGTCGCAGAGTCGGACACGACTGAAGCGACTCAGCAGCAGCAACAGCAGCAGCACTAAAAAAGGTGACTTAAAAAAAACTTTTTTTTTGCTGTGGACCATCTTTGGTCTTTATTGAACCTGCTACGATACCGCTTCTGTTTTACGTTTCAGTGTTTTGGCTTGAGGCATGTGGGATCTTACCTCCCAGACCAGGGATTGAACCGGACCGGGGACTGAACTGGCACCCTCTGCTTTGGGAGGCGAAATCTTAACGCCTGGACCACCAGGGAAGTCCCAAAGGCGAGTCTTTGATACGTTTCGATGAAACGTGATGTTCAGAATATCAGACACCTCAGGTATCCCGCATGCTCCAATGACCAACGTTTGACCTTACAGAACCACACGTGTGAAGATCCGCTCCAAGCACAAGACAGGCCCATGGGTTTTGCTGTGATGAGCACAAATGTTCACTAATATGGCTTCATAGTCACACTGCAAGTGGCCTTTAGGAAGCTACCATCTCTTAGGCCGTGGTACAGTACTGAAGGGAAGGCATCCAGTCATCCAGAGGGCTATTACGGTACTTGTCCCTTTTGCAACTACATAGCTACGAGAGTCTGGGTTTTCATCATATACTTCAACAGCAACAAAAATACATATTACAACAAGCTGACTGCAGAAACACAGGTGAGAATTCAGCTGTCTTCCATCAAGGCAGGTAAAAGTCAAACCATGCCTCTCTTCTCATTAAACATTTTTGTTTTGGTAGATACTCATTTATCTTAAAACGTTTTACTTATAATAGCATAGAATGGATTTCTTGTTGCTAAAGTAAATCACTAGATGGTTTTGGATTATCTGCTGGAGCTCTAACTGGCAGGTACTGGCAGAATCAGCCCCCCTAGTAGGAACTCCTTGTTCCTACAAGGAGTAGGAACAGCAGGCGGCCCTGAGACGCGGAGCGGAGACCTCGCTGCAGAACCACTGTTTCTGATGGCACCTGGACTTGCGGGGGCGGCTCTTCATCTGATCTTTACACCTCGCCGGGGGCTGACGCCTGGCCTCCTGGCACCAGCGTGTCTGATGACCCCTCTGCAGTCCCCCGTCGGCTCGCAGTTCCTGGGCACTTTAGGGAGCCACGCCCAGCACCAGGTGTTTGTGGAGGAGAGGCGGAGGCTTGCCCTTTCCTAGTCTGCACCGAGGCTGGGCCCAGGGCCTCCTCTCCTGGCTCCCCGCCACTGTGAACCAGTGGAGGAGGGACGCACGGCACCCAGTGCTGGGCCTGCAGGTGCCAGGTGCCCGCACACCCAGGCCCCATGCAGCAGCGTCTCATACCCAGGCCCCGGGGGAGCCCGAAACACAGCTTCTCATCTAGGCGATTGGAGGGCAAGAGTGTGAACAGATGAGTGAGCGCTGTTCTGCAGAACTTCCCCCAGCAAAATGGAACTCATCGCCACTTATTTCAGCTGGGGAAGGCCATCCAGCAAGCTTCAGGGCAGGGGTGTGGGTCCAACATGCACCTGCTCGGGGGCGAGCAGCTCTGCCCTGTGTGCTGCTTGCGAGGCTGAACCGCCACCTGGGAGCACCGAGGGACTGGAGACGCTGCGTGCTCGCCGGGTCACCTCTTCCCCGTCACCCCTCCAGCCACACGAGGCTGCCCTGGCCTTCCCTGCAAGGAGACTCTGACCCCCTCCTGGAAGCCTTTGGCAACGCGATGGACCGCCATCACACGGTATGAACCTGAACTTCATCAAGTACAGGGAACAAGGCATGAAGACCAGGCTGAGGGGTGTGCTCAACAAAACCAAAGCGAGTTTCTCAATGGTTCTCAACCAGGGACGGATGTGATGGAAAGCGTGCTTGAGGATGGTGCCCTGCAAGTTCCGAGAAGCGCGGAGAGGACAGACGTGCGACCAGGAGCAAGCACGTGCGCTAAGGCGCGAGAGCAGCCAGGCCTGAGGGGCGCTGACTTCCTAGCCCGTTTTCCCTCTTAACCATAAGAGGATAGCCTCTTAAGCACCATAGCCTCATGGGGCCTGGTCAAAGGCTAAGCGGTGTCCAACTCTTTGCAACTTCATGAACTGCAGCCCACCAGGCTCCTCTGTCCGTGAGATTTTCCAGGCAGGAATACTGCAGCAGGTTGCCACTTCCTTCTCGAGAGGATCTTCCAGAACCAGAGATCGAACCTGTGTCTCCTGCATTGGCAGGCAGATTCTTTCCCACTGCTCCACCTGGGAAGCCCTCACAGCCCCCGACTCAACCAGTGATAAATGGTGACAGCACCTTCACACAATGGAAAGTAAACTGGGGAACTCCCATGGGGTCACCAGGGACAGCCTCATCAAAAGGAATCACAGAAGAGCCCCCCAAAACCCCCAGATGCCTGTCGCAGCCTCCCTGAATCCTTGTGCACCGGAGGATCACGTGGAATCAATTGTAACCACGTGACAGAGAGACGGATGGCTGCTGCCGGCCTCATGTCTGTTGTACACACACACACACACACACACACACACACACACATGCGTGTGTGCCAGAGAAACATTATGCCTTCCACGCAGCACCCTTGTCAAGAAACCCTTTCATCAGACAAGAAATCTCGGGTGAAAAATGAAAAGCCAGCATCGATTTCAATGTACAGCTGATTTTATTTACAAATAGAAGCCAGATAATCTTGTATTTAAATGGCAGAAGTTCCATCACTCATGATCAGAGAAGTGACATTTGAAATTTATAAAGTTTCACACTACGATTCAATCTCTTTTCCAAGGAGGAAAGGAGTCTGAAGTTTGGAACGAAAGACTAAGAAATACGAGAACAGTATCAGAGTGGGGAAATGATGAATTGATGCTGGGGCTGAAATACGTCTCCAGCAGGCACATTTCTCTTTACAAGACACAAAATGCGTCCCCAGGCGACCTGATGGGCTCTCAGATCCGAGGGTCCCGTTGTTCAGCTCCAGGAAGGGCTTCTGCTTTCTCTGTCAGTTTCCAGGTTAACAAGGGGAGTGGGATCCACAGGGTTTTCTTCAAGAGAATCGTCGCAGCTGATCTACATGCATTAAACCCAAGGGCCTCAACCTTTTGCTGCCTGTTGCTCCGTCGCTGAGTTGTGTTAGACTCTGCAACCCCATGGGCTGCAGCACGTCAGGCCTCCCTGTCCTTCACTGTCTCCCGGAGCTTGCTCACATTCGTGTCCATTGAGTCGGTGATGCCATCCAACTATCTCAGCCTCTGTCGTCCACTTCTCCTGCCCTCAATCTTTCCCGGCATCAGGGTCTTTTCCAATGAGTCAGCTCTTGGCGTCAGTCTTTAGATGACATCTTAGAAAAGCCTCACTTGGACCACTTCAAATCAAGCAGCTGAGCTGAGGCCTCTCCAGCCAGTGAGGTCAGGAACACTTGCTGTGACATGGCTCCGGAAAAGCCGAGGCTTGGGGGGACGCGGGTAACAAGCGCATCGCCACGCCCTGTCCTCTCACTCCTGGTGGAAGGACCCCGCTTTACCTGGGACAGAGGGGTTCTGGCAGAACCCAAGCCCCCTGCACAGTCTCTGGCCTGGGGCAGCTATTTTGCAGCAGACCGTCCTCGAGTGAGTGACCAGAACGAACCTCAGATCAAAGCCCTGCCCCAGGCTTTCCCTCCAGGTCCCACTCTGCCCCCGTGTATGTCCCGGGAGCGGTTTAATGCCTGGTAACACGGTGCTCACATGCTTCTCCCACCACCCCCAGAGTGGGTGCGGCACCAGGCACCAGGTGGGCGTCTGAGAAGGCTGCGAGGGCACCGGCTGAGCCAAACAGGACCTGCAGCTGGCTCGGGGGCCGGCCAGCTTCCTCAGCCTCCTCCTGCCGCACACGAGGCCCCAGCCGCCTTCTGCCCCTGACCTGCCAACTGCGTCCTCCCCAGGCACCTGTGGAAGAGCCTCCCTGCTGATACATAGGGGTAGAGGATTCCATCAAACTGCCAGGCCCTAGGGGACTGGCTCCTCCGGGAAAACCCCAGCCAGTGGCCCAGCTGACCTCGGGTCTAGCAAAACCCCACCCACAGGGGCCCCATCCACAGGGGCAGGACGCCCTCCGGCTTTCAGCTCCCTCTGGGACCCAGCACCACATCCTAGAGTGCCAAGGTCCCTGAGCTGAGGATGGCAGGGCGGTGGGGCCAGCTACCCACACGCCTCACGTCACTCTAAATCCGATGCCCTTTAAGGGGCAGGTTCCTCTGAACTCAGTTCCGTGGACAGTGAAACAGCTTGCCACAATGGCCTGTGCTATGGGCAGAACCTCACAGTCACTGGCTACAGCAGAGAGGGAAGTGGGCCTAGTGGGAACTGGACTCTGCAGGGGAGGGGTCTCTCCGAGCCTGTACAGTGCCCACACGGACTCTGCAGGGGGGGCCTGGTCCCTCTGAGCCTGCCCCGTGCCCCCTACGGGCTCCAGGACCCGTGTGCACCCCCAGACAGACACAGGCACGCTCAGCAGCAAAGTCGGGGCTTCAGAAGGCTGGCGCAGCAGAGGCGGTGGCGGGACCCAGGCGGGGCTCACCTGGATGCCGTCCAGCAGCCGGCTCATGCACCAGTAAGTGTCGGCCTCCACGTTGCGCAGTGTGTCCTCAGGCACCCGGGAGATGTCGGCGGAGTCCGCGTCCTCGTCATCTGTGGGGCGGAGGAGGGGGAGACAGGGAGCCGTCAGGTCTTGGGAGGACGTGCGCTCTGCTCGCAGGAACACCCCCCCAGGTCCCCCCTCCTTCCCACTTCCCTCGCTCTAACTAGACGACTTGTCTTCCACCTCATCACTTAACAGGCCTCAATTTTAATACCTAATTAGTTGCAGATAATTAATATTCTGAATCCTCTCCAACTAATTAACATAATTAATATATTGTAAATCGTTGCTTCTTGGGCATTTCATATCCTAAGAAGAAGGGACCTAAAATATATTACTTATTCCTAACTGACATTGGAGTTTTCCCAAGATTTTAAAAAAACTCTGCTTCTAATGTATTCACAAATTCACTCAGTAATAAGCCCTCTAAAAACCTGCTTTCAAGGTGAGACTTCCCAAAACCACACTGGAAAAATACTGCTGCACTGTGAGCAGACACCAAGAGAGCAAAAACACAGATGTGCTTGAAAGGAAGAATAGGAGATGGTGCCCTAAGTCGTTTCTTCCTTCGAGTACAAAAATCTGATGAGAAAACATAACTTAAAAGTTTCAAAATGCAAAACAGATGCCTCATTGGAATGTCATATCAGACACTTGAAGAAACTGATTTTAGATCCTTAGAAAAATTGCTACCATCCAGCATAACACTCATAAATGTTTAAAAAATTGTGTCTCCTATTTCTAAAATTTTATTTACTTGTGTTGTATTCTGCAAATATGCATGGCATCCTTGCAATGAAAATGTTCTTTAAGAAAAGAAACATTTCAGCCTGGAATATATTAGAAAGTTTTACATGGTAAAAATGACAATAATTATAATAATGATAACTGCTAACGTGTATTGAGTGATTATTATATATGCCAGGCACTCTGTTGTTTTAAATGCACTAACTCTATTATGGCCACCATTGCACCCCTGGGAAAATGGGGTGCAGAGAAGCAACAAGCCAGCCTGGAAATGGGAGGGGTCACAGCGTGGACCTGTGTCTGTCCCCAAGCCTTGGCCAGGCCTCTGCACTCAAGCACGCCTCGCACCTGACTCGGCCGGACTCCCACCGCGTGCGAGGCCGGGGAGCCATTGTGGACACCCTCCCGCTCTGTTCTCTGTTCACAGCAGAAGAAAGAAAGTAAAACCAGGGCGGGCATTTCCAGGCCGGCAGCCCACAGGAGAGCTGACTGGCTGGGCCCTCAGGAGCCCAGACAGGCTGCCACGGCCCCAACACGCAAACACCCATCCAGGCACAGCCTCACGGCCGTGTACACCACATAGCAGCTCTGGCTCCAAGTCCCTGCAGCCCCCTGGGAGCGCATGTGTCCTTCTGTGCGAAGGAAAGCAGCTCTCAGCCCCTCCTTCATCTGCTCCCTCACTCACTCAACAGGCCTTTGTCGGTTTGGTCTGGAGCGTTCTTTTTTGAGATATAATTCAATTTGAGTATACAATTCAGGGGGTCTTAGGACCTTCATGGGCTTAGGTAGCGTCGCCACTAACTCCAGAACGTTTTCACCACCCCCCAAACACAGCCTGAGCCCAGCAGCAGCCCCTCCCAGCCCCGGGGGACCTGGGCAGCGTCCCGCCTGCCCCACGGACGTGCCTATGTGGCCATCTCAGGCCAGTGGACACAGGCCGCGGGGCCTGTCCTGTCTGGTGGTCCTCACTGCACACGAGGCTTCCAGGAGTGACCGAGCCGTCCCTCCTTCCTGCAGCAGAACGACCTCCCACTGCGCGTCTGGGCCTCGCCCCGTTTATCGCCCCTCCTCGGTGGGCACTCCCCACGCCCCCACACTCCAGACCCTTGGGCGCAGAGACGAGGAGGAACCAA
>SJXQ01005471.1:316824-334910 GCA_006408695.1 Aepyceros melampus | reverse complement strand
GGACGTCCACACGGCCAGGCCGGGCCTGAGGTCCTGAGGCTCCAGGGCGCCCGGCCCTGAGCTGGCCTTCCCTAGCGGGAAGGGGGTGCCGTGGAGACATCGGTGCCCTGGAGTCCGCGGGCATGGGGCAGGGGAGCAGGGATCTGGTGGAGGACAGGGCTGTGGACGGAAGAGACATTCCCAACCGAGCCTGTGAGCCGCCACCTGAGCGTCTAGGCTCCACGACACCCCCGACCAGTGAAGTCACTGCCAGGGAACACGTCAGCGCCACGCCGTGAAACGCCGGACACCGCCATCTCCTGCAGAGGAGACTGCCGAGACCAGGTTGCAGCACTGCCCGGCTACATTTCTGCAGCACGTGTCACCAGCTGCGTCCCTCCCCACGGCCGCACCTGCATGTCCCCTCACTGCTGTAAGAGCTCCGAGGGCAGGGCCGTGCCCACCTCACTCTCCGTGTCCCCAGCCCCTCCACTCACACACAGCAGACACCCCCAGACCCCCACCAAGTGCCTGATGGCCTGCTGCCAGAGACCCCTGGCCCAGGAAGGAGGAGGCACTCCACCGACAGCTCAGCCCAGAGCATGGTGCGTATTACGCCAGCACGCTCTGTGAAGAGTGAAAAAGGATTTTACCCAAAGTCTCTGGCCAAAGGAAATATCCAACTTATCGCTGAACTTAAGCTTCAACACTTTGGCCACTTGATGCAAAGTGCCGACTCATTGGAAGGGACCCTGATGCTGGGAAAGATTGAGGGCAGAAGGAGAAGAGGACGACAGAGGACGAGATGGTTGGATGGCATCACCGACCCAATAGACATGAGTTTGAGTAAACTCCGGGAGTCGGTGATGGACAGGGAGGCCTGGCGTGCTACAGACCACGGGGAGCAAAGAGTCGGCCACGACTTAGAGCCGGAACAAGGAGCAGTGCAGACGAGTCAGTGCAGGAGGACTCATTCACACTGAAGAAAGTGCTCTTGCGAGTGAGGCCACGTGCAGCCTGCTGCAGCGGCCTCCTTCCCACAGAAGCCCAGGGCTCTCTGAACAGAAGGCCAAGCTCCTCTGACCTGGAGGCACCCTGAAAGACTGCAGCAGGTGCTGACCTCGCCTTTGAGAATCACGGGCACACCATCTCAGGAAAACAGCTCCCCAGGGCTGACCTCTCCCAGGAGAGCAGGCCCTCTTCGGCTCCCGCCCTCTCCCTCACTCAAGATCAGAAGTGGGGCACACGTGGCCTTCCCAGGGCTCGCACAGATCATGAAACCCACGTCGTTCATCTGAGACGCACCAGTGCCTAGACCGCTCGTCAGGCCCACAGGACGAAACCTCCCACAGCTCCTCACTGCATTAAAGGGCTCAAGCCCCTCGTTACTCTAATGAGGCAGGGGTGGAGGACTTCGGGTTAAGAACTTTCTGACCGCGCGTCTCCAAGCAAAAGCAGATTCTGTAGACAGGCTCATCCTTCAGGAGGCGGACAGCAGTCATTTAAATAGAGGATGAGCTTTCTGGAGTCACGATCATCTGATAAAGACAAACTGATCATAAATCAATCCACTCAATTGATTTACTCCCTTTATCCAATTAAGTCAAAAATAATTCCTCAAAGGATAAACGGGTCTTTAAATCAATCAGCAAAATGCTCGCTCACTCAAATCATCACTAATGCAGCCAGATGGAAAGAAAAAGTGGACCGCACTCAGAGGGGCTGGAGAAAGCCTGGGGTCCAGCACTGGGGCAGAAAGTGGCCCCCAGAGGGGCATGTAGAGGCACTTCCCCCAGCATGACGCTGGAATTCTGACTTCTCAGCTCAAAGAAAGACCCTCCCAGGGAAAGGCCCACCACAAAAGTGAAACCCGGTCTAGGTCACTGCAGTCAAATATAAAATGGCCGTAAGCGAAAAACTGAGAAAGTAAAACAAAAACTGGATAAACACCCGCAACACGGTACAGGCCAAGGAGTGACATCAAACAAGCTACGAAAAACTGTTTCCCAGCAAGAAAAATAGAGAGCAACCCCAGTAAAAATGAGGAAAACACCTGAAAAGGATACTTGCGAAAAAGTCAAACACAAGGAAACGATCAGCAGCACAAGCTATCAATAAATTCAAATAAACATAACCAATTTAATCAACATAAAACGGTAACACTTCAAAGCTTAAAGTACCCACCACAGGTACAGGTGAAGAGAAACAGACTAGGGACCCACGCGGAGCACACCCAGTAGAGAAGGTCTGCCAGGGAAGGACGCAGAGGCTCGGACACAGCGGGTCAGAGGCCACGTGCGCCCACGGAGCTCTGCAGCGCCCAGGCGAGAGGCAGGGCTGAGCGGGGCCCGCAGTCCTGTCCTGCCTCACTGGGGTCTGCCAGAGGAGCTGGGCTTCCCCACCCAGGCCCCGACATCCCAACTCCATGAGAACAGGCGAGGCAGCCCGGGCCCAGGTCAGGATGAACCCGGTGCTGTTCCACACGATTACCAAGGCCACAGAGAGAGCCCAGGCGTGCTCTCCAGGAAGTCACACCATGAGCGCCTTGGCTGCTGGGGGACGGAGGCCATTCATTAGAAGAGCCAGCAGCCCCACCTGACAGGCCTGAGTCTGAGCAAACTCCGGGAGATGGCGAAGGACAGGGAAGCCGGGAGCACTGCAGTCCAGGGGGTCGCAACAAGTCGAACACAACTGAGCAACTGAACAACAAAGCTGAATGGCCTCCTTTCCACATTGTTTGAAGCATACTTCTCTTCAAAATAATCTAATCCATTGTGTGGCTCTCCAATTTGTCCATAAGAGGAAATTTTCCCTCGACAAGAGCCCTTGGGCCTCCTTTAAAATATGGGGCCCTTTCCTCCCCGCTGCTCAGGTGGCCTCCCGGCTCACAGCCCAGCAAATGCTTCGGGTCCCCGCAGTCTGGGAGGGGAGTCAGCCTCTGGGTGTCGAGAAGGTCCTCAGAAGGCCTGACTGCAGGCAAGTCCCACAAGTGAACCTCTTCTAATTTGTGACAGGCATTTATTTTGCAAGCATCATACCTGTTCTCCATCCTCACCTGTAGAAGCATTCAGAGGCAGAAGGGTGCTGCAGGTGGCGGCCCCGCTCTCCTGCACGGGCGGCACAGAACGACTGTGGCCACTGATGGGGCAGCGGGGAGCCCCCCACACCACAGAAAGGCACATCCCACCCTCGGCCCATAGCTCCCGCATCCCAGGTGGACCGTCCACGCCGTGTCCCACCCTCAGGTCACAGCTCCCGCCGCCCAGGTGGACCGTCCACGCCGTGTCCCACACTCAGCCCACAGCTCCCGCCTCCCAGGTGGACCGTCCACACCGTGTCCCAAACTCAGCCCGCAGCTCCCGCGTCCCAGGTGGACCGTCCACGCCGTGTCCCACACTCAGCCCACAGCTCCCGCCTCCCAGGTGGACCGTCCACGCCGTGTCCCACACTCGGGTCACAGCTCCCGCCTCCCAGGTGGACCGTCCACGCCGTGTCCCACACTCGGGTCACAGCTCCCGCCTCCCAGGTGGACCGTCCACGCCGTGTCCCACACTCGGGTCACAGCTCCCGCCTCCCAGGTGGACCGTCCACGCCGTGTCCCACACTCGGGTCACAGCTCCCGCCTCCCAGGTGGACCGTCCACGCCGTGTCCCACACTCGGGTCACAGCTCCCGCCTCCCAGGTGGACCGTCCACGCCGTGTCCCACACTCGGGTCACAGCTCCCGCCTCCCAGGTGGACCGTCCACGCCGTGTCCCACACTCGGGTCACAGCTCCCGCCTCCCAGGTGGACCGTCCACGCCGTGTCCCACACTCGGGTCACAGCTCCCGCCTCCCAGGTGGACCGTCCACGCCGTGTCCCACACTCGGGTCACAGCTCCCGCCTCCCAGGTGGACCGTCCACGCCGTGTCCCACACTCGGGTCACAGCTCCCGCCTCCCAGGTGGACCGTCCACGCCGTGTCCCACACTCGGGTCACAGCTCCCGCCTCCCAGGTGGACCGTCCACGCCGTGTCCCACACTCGGGTCACAGCTCCCGCCTCCCAGGTGGACCGTCCACGCCGTGTCCCACACTCGGCCCACAGCTCCCGCCTCCCAGGTGGACCGTCCACGCCGTGTCCCACACTCGGCCCACAGCTCCCGCCTCCCAGGTGGACCGTCCACGCCGTGTCCCACACTCGGCTCACAGCTCCCGCCTCCCAGGTGGACCGTCCACGCCGTGTCCCACACTCGGGTCACAGCTCCCGCCTCCCAGGTGGACCGTCCACGCCGTGTCCCACACTCGGCTCACAGCTCCCGCCTCCCAGGTGGACCGTCCACGCCGTGTCCCACACTCGGGTCACAGCTCCCGCCTCCCAGGTGGACCGTCCACGCCGTGTCCCACACTCGGGTCACAGCTCCCGCCTCCCAGGTGGACCGTCCACGCCGTGTCCCACACTCGGGTCACAGCTCCCGCCTCCCAGGTGGACCGTCCACGCCGTGTCCCACACTCGGGTCACAGCTCCCGCCTCCCAGGTGGACCGTCCACGCCGTGTCCCACACTCGGGTCACAGCTCCCGCCTCCCAGGTGGACCGTCCACGCCGTGTCCCACACTCGGGTCACAGCTCCCGCCTCCCAGGTGGACCGTCCACGCCGTGTCCCACACTCGGGTCACAGCTCCCGCCTCCCAGGTGGACCGTCCACGCCGTGTCCCACACTCGGGTCACAGCTCCCGCCTCCCAGGTGGACCGTCCACGCCGTGTCCCACACTCGGGTCACAGCTCCCGCCTCCCAGGTGGACCGTCCACGCCGTGTCCCACACTCGGGTCACAGCTCCCGCCTCCCAGGTGGACCGTCCACGCCGTGTCCCACACTCGGGTCACAGCTCCCGCCTCCCAGGTGGACCGTCCACGCCGTGTCCCACACTCGGGTCACAGCTCCCGCCTCCCAGGTGGACCGTCCACGCCGTGTCCCACACTCGGGTCACAGCTCCCGCCTCCCAGGTGGACCGTCCACGCCGTGTCCCACACTCGGGTCACAGCTCCCGCCTCCCAGGTGGACCGTCCACGCCGTGTCCCACACTCGGGTCACAGCTCCCGCCTCCCAGGTGGACCGTCCACGCCGTGTCCCACACTCGGGTCACAGCTCCCGCCTCCCAGGTGGACCGTCCACGCCGTGTCCCACACTCGGGTCACAGCTCCCGCCTCCCAGGTGGACCGTCCACGCCGTGTCCCACACTCGGGTCACAGCTCCCGCCTCCCAGGTGGACCGTCCACGCCGTGTCCCACACTCGGGTCACAGCTCCCGCCTCCCAGGTGGACCGTCCACGCCGTGTCCCACACTCGGGTCACAGCTCCCGCCTCCCAGGTGGACCGTCCACGCCGTGTCCCACACTCGGCCCACAGCTCCCGCCTCCCAGGTGGACCGTCCACGCCGTGTCCCACACTCCACCCGCAGCTCCCGCGTCCCAGGTGGACCGTCCACACTCTACAGAAGCACACCAACTCCTGGCAGACCCAAGACCAGAGCACAGTGAGGGCAGGGGCAACCACAAGCTTCTCTCAAGAGCCTTCAGGTGGACTGAAGGGCTGGACGCCTGGCTCCACGCCCACTCTGAGCCCACACCCAGGCTGAGGACGACGGCACAGGGACGGCCTCGCTGGGCCCCCAGACCAGCCCAAGGGCCTCACGGCCTGTCCAAGGCAGAGCCTGGGCCAGGCGAATGGTCAACCTCGTCAGCAGAGTCACCCGAGCCACCAGGCGGCCACCGCCTGGCGCGCCTGGAGGCCAAGAGGAGAAGTCGACACAGACACGGGTCCTCAAGGGGCACAATCCCGCCCCCATCACTTCACTCCCCAGTCACAGAAGAAAACCTGACGAACTCACACCTTTAAATAAAGGGTGAGTTAGCCACAAGTCGGCTGTCATCTCAAATGCAACCAGGCCACTGAGTATTCCAGCATTCCAGTTCACCCCAATTTTTTCTATGTGGAGTTTTCTCTCAGCTTTTTCTGTAGCGATGGTTGCATTATAAACATAAGCAGGCATCCTGCTGCAAGCTGGCCTTGGTGGTGAGGGTTTTCCACTCTATCACATGCCCTTTGAAGCCATGTTTCAGGATGCTGGTTAACAGGCCTGGCCTGGTGCTCTGCCAGCTCCGTAACCACCTAGCTGCCCTGGGCTGCGACGTCATCTGAAGACTTCTCCACTATCAGGAACGCATCCGTGGACATCTTTCTTGCACAAGGGGTCTGATCCACGTTGAGAATCGTTTGCTTATGACAAGCATCTCAGATGAAACTGGCAGGTGAAGAGTAAGTATGTTTTCAGGGTTCCTGGCAAATCTTACTAAAATGTTCTTAAGGAGCATTTGGATTTACACCATAGCTAGGACGGCCGAGACTGGCCCCACCATCTCTCATCAGCGGTTCCTTCTTTCCACCTCTGGGAAGGCTCAAGCAGCTCAGTAAAATGAGGTTTAACTTGCACTGTTTTACATTCTGGTGAGGTTTTGCGTTTTCACAGCCGCTCCTTAAGCCCATTCTGAACTCACTGAGTTATCAGCGCAGCCCCCTGAGGCGTGGGGCGGAGGTGGGCGCTCTCCCCCAGGAGCAGGCTCTCCAGGTTGGGATTTCAGACCCCTGGTCTCCTACTAAGTGCAGCCCTCGGGGGCAGAGGTCAGGCCTCCCAGCAGATGGGACGAGAACCAACTGGCCCAGCTCACCGCACCTGTGGGATCCCAGCTGCCCCAACGAAACACATAGAAACCAAGGAACCCAAATCACAACACCCCAGGCGAGTCTGTCAAAACGCACACACGCTCCCCAGACTGGCGGGCTGGCGGCCTGTGTCCGCAGGGGGCCCCTCTGCAACCAGAAGGGCACAGCACGGGGTCTGATCTCCCTCCAGTGCCTGGGCTCCATGAGGATTCAGCCCAGCCATGGGGGGCTGCGGGGGGAGGCCCCTGACCAAGGCCTGGGCCCCCATGTCCAGGGAGGCGGGTGAGAGGTCACTGAAGGAGGGGTTGTGTTGACCCTCTCTCCAGCCTCTATCAACCCAGCTGCCTGAAGACACAATGGAGTCGCTCCTGTCATGTTTGTGCTGGGATTACAAAACGCAAAATTAGGGGTGCGGGCTTGGGACATTGTGAGCCGTGCAGAAAACGGGGAGCTACACGGTCACCGTGACGGCCATCTGTTGCAGCCTCTCGGCTGGTCTCACGTCACAGGACACGCCACCCAGGGCCAGGCTGCTCCCGTAAGTGCTGAGGATGGGCCTAAAAACGTCCGAGCCACTTGAAAAGCTCAATGTTCCACGGATATAAAATTACACAGAAACGCATTACAACCTGCAGGCGCTGCTGACCTGTGTGCTGGTCGTGGTGGAACCCAAGTGTAATCCACAGCCATCACTCAACTTGAAGTGAAGTGATAGTCAATCAATCGTATCCAGCTCTTTGCGATCCCGTGGACTGCAGCCCACCAAGCTCCTCAGTCCACGGGATTCTCCAGGCAAGAATACTGGAGTGGGTTGCCATTTTCTTCTCCAGGGGATCTTCCCGATCTAGGGATTGAACCCGGGTCTCCTGCATTGCAGGCTGATTCTTTACCAGCTGAGCATGGGAGCAAAACTTCACAAACACTTAGATGACGCTTGACCTCCATTTCCTATGTTTATCTGAAATTCTTCACTTGTTTTTAAAAAGTTAGACTATTTTAATGTGTTGGTATCATGAATGTGTTTACTCAAGGGCAGTTAAGAGACGCAATGCAAAGCTAAAGCTGTCTGGAACAGAGAAGACCCAACACCAACCAGTTAACAGTATTTGCAGGGAAAATGAAAGGAGGAGGACTTGTCAGAGCAAAGCCTCAGCGGCCTGATCGCTCCGCGGCCACTCTCCACGAGCGCCACTGAACTCTCCATGCCCGGAGTCCTGGGCAAGGGTTTCTGTTTTGTGCTTTGAGGACATCTGTTCTCTTAGCTGGAGACCGGCCATCCTCTTGTCTTCAGATGTGCGTGCCTGGTACTGACCACGAGGCCTGCTCACTGTAGGCTGGCTGGAGGGGCCTCGAGCCCAGTATCAAAAAGATGCCAAGGAAACAGATTTCTAAACAGGGGCTCCCCTGCGCCTCGCACACGAGGCCGGTCAGAGTGCTGTTAACATGCCACCGCCCACGGGCTCAGGTGTGTGGTTAAGAGGAGGCACAGGGTTTAGGAGCTCGGACGCCCGGGAGCTGCATCCCAGCCTCGAACCACAGGCTGCAGCCAGGAGTGAGGGCCTTGCTTCCAGAAACTCCCCCAAGGTCAGTATGTCCTCGGACAAAGCAAAGATGGGACATCACTCTTGAGGAGCGGCCAAGCCCGCTGCCGTCCCCAGACCCAGAGAGAGAAGTGCCTGGCAGACTGGGGGGTGGGGAGTCCTAGCTGCCCACACGGAGCTGGTCCTCACCCTTGCTGGGGGCCCTGAGGACAGGGGCTGGGCGGTGGAGGAGGGATTCTGAAAGAACACGTCTCAACAGTTCAAAAAGTGTCCATAAGGCATGGCTCTCCAACAAGAATGTCACCCAACATGGCGGGGGTCCTCCACTCGCCCACAGACAGCCCCTGGTCCTGCCCCCAGGGAAAGACAGGACCAAGCACCCAGGGATGAGCGGGGTTACAGTGCTGGCTGCAGGGGACCTCAGAACGAGGAGAGTGCTGAGAAGGGACTCAGGGGACAGGGCTGGCACAGCCCTGGGAACAGGACAGCTAGCTGCCAGGTGCCAGCCATAAGGAGAACCAGAAGGACCCGGGCCAGGTATCGGTGCCTCTGGGCCGACACGCCCCCAGGAGGCCGTCAACACCCTGGAGAGCAGGTACAATAAGGGGGCCCTCGGGCTGGGAGCCCCGCCACCATGGTGCCATCACCTGCCTTCAGGGGCAGCCACTGAGGCTGAGGACACTGCCCCCAGCCTGGACAAAGGCAGGAGATGTGCGGGGTACTGGAGGGGGTCTGCCACAATCGGGGGGCCCTGCCTCTCCTGCCCGCCACCTATCCCCCTCCAGGGCCCCTTCTACACACTGGGCACTGCTCAGGGCTGGTGGGGGCTGGGGAGCAGGCTCGTCTCCAGGCAACAGCGGGTCGGGGAGGGGGGTGCAGGCCCGGCAAAGCTCCTGTCCCGCACCCTCTCCAGGGCGCGTCCTCCTGTCGGACAGTCCCTTGGGGGCTGGATCCCTGCAGAGCTCACCCCTAGCCCTGGCGGATCCGTGTTCATGGAGCCGCTCAGCTCCACCTGCTGACCCTTGCTGGTCTGCGCTGTTGGGGCCCAGGTGGAGGGGGCCGTTTCCACCCAGCCCCCAGGCCCCAGGCCTCAGTGTGCAGACTGGGCGCCAGCCCGATGAAGACAGAGGCCCCCGCCTGACTCCAGGACCCTGTGGACTCCGGAGCAGGGCCTCCACCAGCACCCGGCCGGACCTGCCCCCCACCGCAGCCTGCCCTGCGCCGGGTGCCCGCCTCTGCACCTCCCTCCACCGCCTGCCTGACTCACCCACATCCTTCAGAACCTAATCCGGGCTGCTCCTGCTCCTCGCCAGCAGCAGAGAGGACCAAAATCTGAGGTCCTGGAGAACGGTGACGCCTTCCCACAGGAGCCCGCACATGTGAGTGAGAGGAGACGCTCCTGCCGGAGCCCAGAGGCCTCCACTCTCCCCGCCCCAGGGGCACACACGGCCTCGCCAACACAACATTCGCCTGGACGCGGAGGGCAGCTCCCACCTGCCTGCCCAGCCTCACCACCTGAGGGCTGGACCAGACATCAGACACACCCAGGGCAACCCCACCAACTGAAGGGTGGCACGCTGACCCAAGAGAGGGTCTTCTGTCTGGCTGTGCCAGGGAAGCGGTCTTGCTAACAGCGCATTTATTATGACACATGATTCTAATAGTGTGCATTCTGAGGGATACAGAATGTATACAAAGAAAAGCGCCCGGAAACGCACGCCGCCGCCTCAGCTGACGTCGTGGCATAGCTTCCTGCATCAATTTGGCCCATAACGCTCCTACATACGCACGTTTTCTAATAAACCAGAATTGAGGCTGAATGTGAAGTCCAAGGTCCCACTTTTCTGTGTATACTCTGGTCATTTTCACGTACTGAAAAAGCATGGAAATCACACACCGCCGCTGGCTTATGCGTCCTCTATGGCTGGACACGTGGGTTTGTCTGGTGCCTCTGCAAGGACAAAGGCCTCGACAATGAACCCCTAGCCCTGTCTTCGTGCCTTCTCCCGCCTCCTGTGGACGAGGAGGCGCCCGAGCCTTTCGGGACTCAGAGATTACGGGGTGTCAATCTCATCACACCTCAGAAGCACTGAGTGTTATCTTCTTTAATCGTGGCTAATTTGATAGACAAAAATAGAGCTGCATTATTGGTGTGATTTGCATTTTCCTCACAGTGATGCTAGACTTCGGTTTTCTGTTTTTGTTTTTTAGTGTATTATTCATTTGTGCTAGCATTCTGCAACATTCCTCCTGATTTCCAGAAAGAGTCTTTTTAACTGTGTGTTTGCTATTCACAGACGTAAGAAATGGTTCACGAAGATAAACACTGTCACAAAAACCCCACAAGCAAGCAGAGGAGCAGAGGAGCAGAGAAGAGGTTGCTGTGGGAACATAAACACCACTTCTGCGGGCATGGAACGCTCACAGCACCTCCGAACAAAGCGAACATTTCCGGTCAACCTGAGGCCACCTTTTCACATAAGGATGAAAGATAACTAAAATCAGGATACTTTTCTGGGGTGGCTAGAGAATAATTTATTTTGCTTGGCCTTTCTTATCCAATTCAACATTAGTGTATTTTTAATCAAATATATCAATATGTACTAATTAACCCTGCGTGGGGTGACTCAAAATTAACCAACCACTTCAATAATAAATCAAAAAACTGTAATTGGTATTTTAATTTTTTATAAGTAACATACCATGTAACACCAGAGTGAATACTCTATCACCACCATATAATTACACCACAACATACTCTGAGGCCCATCCTTCACGCTGTTATTAGACTCATAAAATATGCTTCCAAAATAAGAAAAAATAGCTGTCAAGAACTGCATCTTATTATTCAACTATTAAACTTTCTTAATCATCAATCAGTTTAATTGCTCCTGACACAGGTTATAAATAACATTTTGTGGTTCAATAGAACACTACACGGGTAACCCCATCGTCCCCGGGGCTGAAGAGGAAAAACCCCCTTCCCGGGATATTCCAGCAGCGTCTGCTTATCCTTCACTGTCGCTTCCCTTTCAGGCGGGTGTAGCACTCGGAAGCATTCTGCTGGAAGATGTTAAGGAAGCACTGTGTGTAATTGCCTGGCATTATTTCAGCTAGATCCCCGATGGGCATATGACCCATTTCACCTGGTCCAAGCCAGCACCTGAATGCAGACATGACTGCCTGGCTGTGTCCGGCTGCTCTGAGCTCTGGCCCCTCCTCCGCACTGGCTCGGGGTCCCAAGCTCCGGCCCTGGGCACCCAGCTTGGCTGCAGCAGACGCAGAGAGGGGACACTGAGGGGCGTCGAGAAGGACAGGCGGGACTCTGGGGTCTCCCCGTCAGTGTGCAGCGCCAGGCTGCGCACGACGGCACGTCACCCGTCTGCACGGGGCCCCGCTCTCACGGGGTCAGAGCCACGGTGCGGGGACGGTGCTTGGCAAGGCTGGGGACCCACTGCACGCCCGGGGGCCTGCTGTCCACGGAACACGCTCACTCGCGCCTGTTCTCCCCGGAAACCTCTATGACCACGGTAGTCAGCCAGCTGTAGAGATCTGTGTCAGTGGTGGTCTTCCCTGACAAGGCGAAGGCTGGAAAGCCCTGGAGTGACACCCCACACAAAGGCACCGAAAGGGTGCCCGAGACGCCGGCTGAAGGCCGCACGGCCAGCCTGCCCCAGGCCTGAATGGATGGAGAGGCGGGCAGTGAGCGTCCTGCTGGAGGTGGGGAGCGAGCAAGGATGCACGGAGGAGGAAGCCCACTGACTTCACACTAGGACGATGGGCCGGGTTAGCTTCCAGAGGATTCCACAGAATCCTAAGAAGCGGAACAAAAATAATAACCAAAGCAGACTTCCTGCAGAAACAAGGCAGGACAAAAGGCAACACAGTGACGCTGCTGAAGTGCTGGGAGAAAGCTGTCAGCTCAGACTCCAGACTTGGTGGAAACACCTGCCACAGGGTGCGGCAAGTGCTTCTCGAGACCAACGCAAGAGAGAGCTACCCTACAAAAAACGCCGAAGACAGTTCCTCCGGCAGAAAGAACACGCTACAGGGGGGAAAGACAGAGACCTACCTGAGAACGAGGGTGACCGGTCACGGTGCGGGAAGACGAACGCGAAAAGTGTTTTCCCTTGTTTATAATTTTTTTTTTAAAAGACAATTGACCAGAGCAAGCAGTCGTGAAGATCTTGGCTTCTATGTATAAAACCATTCTCCACTCACAGGGACTGGGCTCCCTGGAGAAATGACACACACACAGAGATCAGGGTATGTCAGAGGGACCCAGCACCAACTAAAACAGCGCCCAGTGGCCAGGGCTGGGACATTCAGGGCAAAAGCTAATCCAGTGCTACTGGCCTGTGACCCAAAACGTAGACGTCCCCACAGCCACACCAACGCAAAAGACGGAGTAGAGCAACAAGTGGGAGAGCAGACAAATCTCCCACGCAGAAGAATCCTGATTAATTTATGTAGACATCTGCCTTCAAGAGGGCGGGCGTAACTGCCACCCCTTAAGTTCTGGGCACATTGTGACCTCCTTCCAAAGAAGCCAGGACGGGGCTTCCCTGTGGTCCAGTGGTCCAGTGGTTAAGAATCTGCCTGCCAAAGCAGGGAACACGGGTCCAGTCGCTGGTCCGGGAAGATTCCACACGCCACGGGGCAGCTAAGCCTGTGTGCCCAGACCCTGAGCCCGTGAGCCCAGAGCCTGAGCCTCAACCCCAAGCCCAGAGCCTGAGAGCCTCGACCCCGACCCTGAGCCCAGGGCCTGAGAGCCTCGACTGAGCCCAGAGCCCAGAGCCTGAGAGCCTCGACCCTGACCCTGAGCCCAGGGCCTGAGAGCCTCGACCCTGAGCCCTGAGCCCAGGGCCTGAGAGCCTCGACCCTGAGCCCTGAGCCCAGGGCCTGAGAGCCTCGACCCTGAGCCCTGAGCCCAGGGCCTGAGAGCCTCGACCCTGAGCCCTGAGCCCAGGGCCTGAGAGCCTCGACCCTGAGCCCTGAGCCCAGGGCCTGAGAGCCTCGACCCTGAGCCCTGAGCCCAGGGCCTGAGAGCCTCGACCCTGAGCCCTGAGCCCAGGGCCTGAGAGCCTCGACCCTGAGCCCTGAGCCCAGGGCCTGAGAGCCTCGACCCTGAGCCCTGAGCCCAGGGCCTGAGAGCCTCGACCCTGAGCCCTGAGCCCAGGGCCTGAGAGCCTCGACCCTGAGCCCTGAGCCCAGGGCCTGAGAGCCTCGACCCTGAGCCCTGAGCCCAGGGCCTGAGAGCCTCGACCCGAGCCCTGAGCCCAGGGCCTGAGAGCCTCGACCCTGAGCCCTGAGCCCAGGGCCTGAGAGCCTCGACCCTGAGCCCTGAGCCCAGGGCCTGAGAGCCTCGACCCTGAGCCCTGAGCCCAGGGCCTGAGAGCCTCGACCCTGAGCCCTGAGCCCAGGGCCTGAGAGCCTCGACCCTGAGCCCTGAGCCCAGGGCCTGAGAGCCTCGACCCCGACCCTGAGCCCAGGGCCTGAGAGCCTCGACCCTGAGCCCAGAGCCAGGGCCTGAGAGCCTCGACCCTGAGCCCAGAGCCCAGAGCCCAGAGCCTGAGAGCCTCGACCCTGAGCCCTGAGCCGAGAGCCTGAGAGCCTCGACCCTGAGCCCAGAGCCCAGAGCCTGAGAGCCTCGACCCTGAGCCCAGAGCCCAGAGCCTGAGAGCCTCGACCCCAACCCTGAGCCCGAGAGCCTGAGAGCCCGTGCTCTGCAAAGAGACGCAGCATAGTGCGCAGTCCACGCAGCACAACTGGAGAGCAGCCGCAGCTCATTGCAACCAGAGAAGCTCATGCACAGCAGTGAGAATCCAGTGCAGCCAGACAGTAACAGTTAAAAAAAGAAAGTCTCTTAAAACAAAAGCAAACAAAGAGGAGCGTATGCAAAGGAGATGGAAAAAGAGGAACTCTGCACGGGAGATGGACACACCCGGGCCAGGCGACCACGGGGACAGACGCGCCCGGGCTGGGCCAGCGGGAGGACAGACGCGCCCAGGCCGGGCGGCCGCCACGTGCACCTGAAGTGATGACAAGGCATTGTGCTCCCCTGTTCTTCCTCCCAAACCCACAGCCCCAGTCTGATGACAAGAACATCAGGCAAACCCAAATCCAGGGACGTTCTACAGAATAACCTGGCAAGTACTCAAGCTGCCGAGGTCATTAAAACCAGGAAGACCTGAGAGAATGTCACAGCCACAAGGACCTCAAGGGGACACGGTGACTGAATGCCGTGTGGTGACCGGGACGGGTCCTGGACCAGAAAACGGCCGTTAGGAAAGTTAAACATAGGCCATAACCATCTGTCAATATTGATTCCCTAGTCGGGACAAATGTCCCAGTGTAACAGAAGGGGGGCACCTGGGGCAGCAAGGGGGGCCTGGCCAGGGAGAAGGCTCCAGAGGCAGGAGTGGCTGCAGACAGACAGAGGCACGTTCTGGCCATCTCCGCCGCTGGACGCCACCACCCCCCATTGGGCATGTGGGAGCGCAGCTCCCTGGCCAGGGAACGCACCCTCGGCCCTGCCTTGCACCACCGGACCACCAGGTAGTCCCAACAGAGCACATCTTAATCCCAACACCAACCCTGAATGGCCGCCTCTCACCAACTTCGCTCTCAATGCAGTAACTGGCCCAGCTCCAGAGAGCTAAACGAACTGTCCGGCAAGACAGAAGGAGCCGGATGCAGCTGGCCCCCGCGCCCTGGATGACGCAGCCCCAGCCTGACCGCCTGTGCGCCCACCGGGGCTGGAGGGCCCGGTGGCCTGGAAGACAGGCACTGCCCACCAACAAGGCCCCGCCTTTGAGCCTTCTGCTTGGGGAGCACAAATTCCATCAGCTATAAATCAGATTTACGAATTTTGTATGTATCTGAAGAAAGAAAGAGAAAAAACCCCCTCAGTTCCCACTGAACCACTCGCCCACAGTATATCTCTGCAGCAACTGGACAGCTGACAAAAGGCGCTCGGCCTTGGTGACACATTATCACAAAGTCAAGCCTCAGGGACTCAAAACCAGCTCATGAGGCCAGCGACAGCCCCCACCCTGCGTGAGACACAACCGCTTTGGTCCAGGTGGCGGGCGCTCTTCCAGGACAGCTGCTCCGGCGGCATATTTTCCATACTCACTGCCCTGGGCAATACTGCACACCCTTGAGTATTCTTTGCGAATACATAATACATGAGTCACAAAACCAATTGCAGAGGCCCCAAATTAGACACTGCTGACCAGCCCCAGAAAATGCCATCATTTTAGAATGTTCTTTTCGAGTGGTTTTTCTGTTTTATTGGCGAAATGGTGTATATTATTGCAATCATAATGATTTAAATATAAATACTATTAGAGCTGTAATAACAGCACACATGTACTTGGTGATTTTTATTTCAAAGACTTCACGCCACCAGACGCAGCCTCCATCATTAGCCTCCCAGCGAGACAGGAGGCTGCAGGTACAGCCTCTGCTCTGCGGAGGGCCAGCTGAAGGCAGAGAAGCACAGGGCAGGCAGGCCCAAGGCTGCGGATGGAGAGCTGGACACTGCAGGCTGCTTTTACCCATGGATACCCACAAATGCTCACGTCCACCTGCAGGGATGCAGCCTCACACACTTCTCACAACAAAAGCGTGCCCTGGACATGTACAAGGAGCGCAAGCCAGCAGAAATCTCTCCTGAAAGGAGCAGCGCTGAACAGCCACGTGTAACCTGGGGACCCGAGACAGGACTCGGGGCGGAGGGCGGGCGGGAGCCCAGCACTGCCCCGCCTCTCCACACACATGAGCGGGCATGTGCGCGTGTGTTTGCACGTGTGTGCATGCGTCTGTGCACACAGTGTGTGCATGAGTATGTGTGCATGGGTGCATGCATGGGTGTGTGCACATGGGTATGTTGCTGTATGTGCACGGCTGTGTGTGTACACAGGTGTGTGTCCAGTGAGTGTGTGCATGGGCGTGTGTATGGGTGTGTGTATGAGTGTGTGCATGGGCGTGTGTATGGGCGTGTGTATACATGTATATATACACATACATATATATGTATCAGTTCAGTTTAGTCACTCAGTCGTGTCCGAGTCTTTGCAACCCCATGGACTGCAGCACGCCAGGCCACCCTGTCCATCGCCAACTCCCAGAGCTTACTCAAACTCATGTCCATCGAGTAAGTGATGCCATCCAACCATCTCATCCTCTGTTGTCCCCTTCCTCTCCCAGCATCAGGGTCTTTTCCAATGAGTCAGTTCTTCGCATCAGGTGGCCAAAGGACTGGAGTTTCAACTTCAACATCAGTCCTTCCAATGAATATTCAGGACTGATTTCATTTAGGATGGCCTGTTGGATCTCCTTGCAGTCCAAGGGACCTCCCAAGAGTCTTCTCCAACACCACAGTTCAAAAGCATCCATTCTTCGGTGCTCAGCTTTCTTCACAGTCCAACTCTCACATCCATACCTGACTACTGGAAAAACCATAGCCTTGACTAGATGGACCTTCGTCGGCAAAGTAATGTCTCTGCTTTTGAATATGCTATCTAGGTTGGTCACAGCTTTCCTTCCAAGGAGTAAGCGTCTTTTCATTTCATGGCTGCAGTCACCATCTGCAGTGATTTGGGAGCCCAAGAAAATAAAGTCTGACACTATTTCCACTGTTTCCCCCCCTATTTGCCATGAAGTGATGGGACCAGATGCCATGATCTTAGTTTTCTGAATGTTGAGCTTTAAGCTCGCCTTTTCCCTCCCCTCTCTCACTGTCATTGAGAGGCCTTTCCACTCCTCTTCGCTCTCTGCTGTATGCGTTGCTGGGGAAAGGGACACGCAGCTGAGCGCGGGCCCAGCACGCGGGGCTGCCTGCATCAGTCAGCACTGCTGTCCCCGCCTCCTGGACGCTCGGCCTGGTGTCCGTGGCCTTCGTGTGGCAGTGTCCGGAGACATCTCTGCCTGCATAGGGAGAGGCACAGCTTCCCCAGGTCTCCCAGGGCCTTGGAGCAGCAGGATGGGTCCGAGTCAACCACCACTCTTGTTCCTTCTTGAGAAGCTGCCGTTTCTGCCCCTCAGGGACAAAGCCCACAGACAGGAGGCACCTCTGCGCCCTCACCACGCTGGGCAGAAACCACAGCCACACAACAGACTCAGACAAGCCGTTATCGGCTAACACGCCCAGGAGTTAGGAGCTCACCGTGAGCAGGCAATGCGCAAAGGCAGGCCGGGGCTGTGGCCGCAGCTGGGGGCGGAGCTCCTGCCCCAGCGCGCGCAGCACAGGGGCCACCGTGGAGGCAGAAGAAGAGCGGGGCACCGCGGGGTCGTGACTGCGCGCAGAGCAGACACTCTGGCCAGCTCCTCAGAGTCCGTCAGATCCATCTCCCCGAGCGTCCAAGTCGAGCTGGTCAAAAGAGGGGAGGTATGGACGGCATCCTAGTAGCCGAGTTAGGAGCTAACACATACATGAAAATCTTTTCTGCTGAAACGGCTCTTCAATCCAGAGAGTCGGAATCACACAGAATGGCAGGGCTTGCTCTCCCCCCTAAAACGCTCTATCTGGGGGTACGCGGTGAACTGTTTTTATTTGCTTGGCTGTGCTGATCTTTCCCGTCTGTCTCCGATGCCCTGGCCCTCCAACCCTGCAGCCCCCAAAGGCGTGTTTCCTAGACAACACGGAGGCTCTGAACAGCGCATTTTTGCAAAGGTACAAAGACCAGCGTTCTTCATTCACGGCTGGCACTGAAAGGCAAGTTTATCAGGTGGGAGCAGAACTCTAAAAGCCCTGGTAATTTTCCCACATCCCTGCTGAGAGAAAAAGCTCAATAACCAGTCCCCTAAATTAGCAACAGAAGGGAAGGTAGGAGCCAAGTCACCAGGAGAGCCATGTGCTGAA
>SJXQ01005471.1:295760-316221 GCA_006408695.1 Aepyceros melampus | reverse complement strand
GTGTGCACCTCGCAAAGGCCAGGGCGTGTGCCAAGACTTAAATGCCCGCCTCCAGGATGGCTGTGACCTGCAGGAGGCACCTGTGAGCCTGTGTCTACCCTCAGCCCTCTCTCAGACCCACCGGGGGCCGTCCTGCCAACCTAAGAGCATGAGGGGCAAAGGCCCTGCAGGAACCCCCAGCTCCGAGCTCAGGAGGCACCTCCCAACCTGGCCGGCGGCCGAGCTGACGGGGCTGAGGGAGGCCCCAGGCTCGCCCTTGGCGACGCGGTCTCGCTGACAGTGTCACGCAGGCGCTGACCGCGTGCATGCAGAGCCCTCGTCCCACAGCCAGGCTGCCCGTGAAATCGCTAAGGCACCGCGGGGCCAGCGCCTGCCACCCCAAGGCCCTTTCTACGCACCTCTCGGGGCTTCTTCTGGACAACGCAACGAGGGGGCACCTGTGCTCCAGCATTCAGCACTCCCCCTGCTCCCACCCGCTGCACTGCTTGCAAGCCCCAAGGCCATCCCGACAGTCCGATCCCACAGTCATCCGAGGCCCGTGAACCTGAGCAGCAGACGAGGACGATCCCAGGCGCCTGCGTGTCGGGGACACGGCCCCCCTGCTCCTCGCAGCCCCCTGGCCACCCTTGGCCTCGAGGGAGAAGCATCGTGTATCCTGGCTGCTCTCCCTCCAGACAGAACACACTCTGCCGGCAAGGGCACCCAGAACACAGCGCCCAGGCAGGCCCCCATCACACAGGCTGGACCAGGGGGGCGGCCTCAGCGATGTGCGAGCTGATGCTGACCCGCCTGGCGGGAAAATGAGCCTCAGTGGGGCCAGCTGGTGGATTCCACAAAAGCGCCCCGGTGGCTCATTTTCAGAAGCTGTGTTCACGTCTCTGAGGGGCAAGATAAGAAAGGAGCGTTCATACTAACACAGAGCCGCTAACGAGACGGCTCTTCAATCCAGAGAGTCGGAATCACACAGAATGGCAGGGCTGCTCCACCACTACTGATAAAAATCATTCTCCAGCACTTCAGGCACACGTCTACTGCCCTGAGTGGAAAAGCAACTTCTAATGGAAAATGCACACATCAGGCAGAAGAATGACGCTCACTGCAACCAAGTTCCAGCAGTAGGCATGCAGACCAGCCGTCCCCTCCTCCGGGCCCGTCCTCCAGAGAAGCACGGAGCCCTGAGCCCCTGAGAAGGCACAGCCTCCCAACACGAGGGAGCAGTAGGCAACACTTCACGCTGCAGAGTCTGCGTGGATGGACGTGAGTTGCTCACTTGTGTCCAACTCTTTGCAACCCCATGGACGATACAGTCCGTGAATTCCCCAGGCCAGAATACTGGAGTGGGTGGCCTATTCCTTCATCAGGGGATCTTCCCAACCCAGGGATCAAACCGGGGTCTCCTACATTGCAGAGGATTCTTTACCAGCTGAGCCACAGGGGAGGCCCCAAAACATTGGAGTAGGGTAGCCTATTCCTTCTTCAGCAGATCTTCTTGACCCAGAAATCGAACTGGGGTCTCCTGCATGGCAGGTGGATTCTTTACCCAGTGAGCCATCAGGGAAGCCCATGGATGGGGAGGACCCCAGGAACCCTACCCTACACGGCCCACAGAGGAAGGGACAGAAGCATGAGGACGTGGCCCAGACAGCTTGCAGTTACCGACACCAGCCTCCAGCTGCCCCTTTCCCATGAAAGAGGAAAGCCGTCCACACACAGGAGGCTGCCAGGGTCAGTCCTGGCTCTGACGGTCAGTAGTTTGAAGATGCTGATCAACTTATAATCTCTGTGCTTCAGTTTGCTGATCTGCAAAATGGGATGATAGGAGCATCAGCTTCAGAAAGGAAAGTTCTCTGAAAGCTCCTGGAGCAAAGGAGGCTGGCTGCAGCCACTGCCACCACCATCACCAACACCACCACCACTGTCATCACCACCATCACCACCACCACTTACCATTCACCCATCACCACCACTGTCATCACCACCATCAGCACCAGGATCACCACCACCACCACCACCATCACCATCATCGTCACCATCAACACCACCACACCACCATCACTTAGCATTCACCCATCACCACCACTGTCATCACCACCATCATCACCAGGATCACCACCATCAGCACCATCAGCACCATCAGCACCAGGATCACCACCACCACCATCAGCACCATCACCAACACCACCACCACTGTCATCACCACCATCACTTACCATTCACCCATCTCCACCATCATCACCACACTCATCACCAGGATCACCATCAGCACCACCATCAGCACCATCACTTACCATTCACCCATCACCACCACTATCACCACCACCACCATCAGCACCACCACCACTACCACCATCACCACCATCACTTACCATTCACCCATCACCACCATCATCACCACACTCATCACCAGGATCACCACCACCAACACCATCAGCACCACCACCACTATCACCATCACCACCATCAGCACCACCACCATCACCACACTCATCACCACCACCATCACCACCACTGCCATCATCACCACCACCACCACCACCACCAGCACCCACCAACACCACACTCATCACCACCATCAGCACCACCTCCGTCACCACACTCATCACCATCACTTACCATTCACCCATCACCACCACAATCAGCACCATCACCACCATCATCACAACCAGCATCACCTTTGTCTCAGGAGTAACTGCTGACTGAAAGAATATAATAAATCATTTATTCCTTCTGAAATTTGCACTATCTAAGGGCAAATACCATGTCTTATACATTTTGGTATATCAAAAGTCTACACTATTATAAAAGTCTGTGGAACTGAAAGAAACTGCAAAGAGACAACAAGATGGGGATTCCATTTCGACTTTTAAGAAGCAAAGTCATGACCAACCCACAGATTCTGAAGAGGCTCAGTTGCTGAAAGCATAAAGTTGCAAAGTTAGAAGAGGCGGCTTCTCATTTCAATTTTTTCTTTAATCTTGCTCAAGCACAAAATGGCAGAAATTGAAATAACCTACTCTCTACAAACTTACATCACATCTCTACCTTAAAAGAAAAATCAACCTACACTTCAGCTTTTGTGAATAAGAAAATAAATCAAATTTTTGCATCCAACTTTCTCTGAGGATACTTTATCTTCTAAGAAGAGAAAGTAATAATAATGAAAAGAGAAAGGCTTTTCATTTTACAAAATTTGAGACCAACTTCAGTCAAGTTATTATAGACAAAAAAAAAAACAAGTTAAAAAGGCTTTTCTTTTATTAAAGTATGATGTACACAGACTTTAATGCTAGCAAAAGGTATTTTTCTTTGGCCACGTGGCATGTGGGATCTTAGTTCCCCCACCAGGGTTTGAACCTGTGCCCCTTGCAGTGGAAGCTTGGAGTCTTAACCACGGGACCAGCAGGAAGTCCCAGTAAAAGGAATTTAAAGTTTAAAAGATTGTAATTGACTCCAATCTCATATCATATATTCATATAATCCCATTGTGTTTAAAAAATAGTAATAAGCATATGAAAAGACACGTAAGATTATCAGTCATCAGGGAAATACAACTCAAAACCATGAGACACCATGTCGCACCCACTAGGGTGGCTGAAATAAAACAGACAGACACTAGCAAGTGTGGGCAAACGTGGAGAACTCAGAATCCTTCAGACAGTGGGAAAGTGAAACGCTGGAGCCCCTTTGGAAAAGAGCCTGGCAGTTCCCCTACATGCTGAACTTGGAGTTCCCATTTGACCCAGCAATTCTAACCCTAAGTATACAGTCAAGAGGTCTGAGACACGTCCACACAAAGACTTATAAACAAGTGATTACAGCAGCTTCTACGCAACAGCCAAAAAGGGAGGGAAAACCCACGTGTCTGTCGGCTGATGAAGGGACAGACACGGCCCGGCCTATGCACGCCTTGTTTCACAAGGTGAAGGAGCATCAGGCCTCAAAAGGGAGCGTGGCGCTGGCAGACACGGCAGCTCCAGGGACCCTGAAAAACACAGTACCGAGTGGAGGAGGCCGGTCACCCAGCGTGTGCGTCTGTCTCCACGGGAGGCCCCGCACAGATGACTCGAGACAAGGGGCTGGAGGAGCCGTGATGTGGACTGAAAAGCACTGGATTCGATCTGGAAAGAGAGGCAGGCACCTGCAGGGAGGCGGGACACAGCGACGCAGGCAGGCGAGCGCAGGACGACCACTCAGCGGGTCAGACAGAGCACACAGGCAGCGGGGAGGGGGCAGGTTCCTTCCCCCTTCCCATCACGGCCCCTGCTCTGGTCCTCCCAGCCAGCAGCGCCCATTACTCTGGACCTACACTGGGGCGCTGGAGAAGACTCTCGAGAGTCCCTTGGATTGCAAGGAGATCCAACCAGTCCATCCTAAAGATCAGTCCTGGGTGTTCATTGGAAGGGCTGATGTTGAAACTGAAACCCCAGTACTTTGGCCATGTGATGTGAAGAACTGACATACTAGAAAAGACCCTGATGCTGGGAAAGATTGAAGGCAAGAGGAGAAGGGGACAACAGAGGATGAGATGGTTGGATGATATCACTGACTCAGTGGACATGAGTTTGAGTAAACACCAGGAGTTGGTACTGGACAGGGAGGTCTGGCGTGCTGCAGTCCATGGGGTCACCAAGAGTCGGACACGACTGAGCGACTGAAGTCTTTGACAGTTGAGCATTTCAAGCCGCAGCTGCAGACCACAGCACCTCCTGAGTCAGTTTCTGCTTAAGCAGATGGAGGAGGGACACAGCCATTTTCTGTCCCTGGTGAAGAAGACCTCTGGGGTGGGCCCTGCCAGGTGGGCATGAGGCCCATGAACTGCACGTGACAGACATGGCAGGCAGGCTGGGGCAGCACGAGCCGAGCGGGGAGCGGCAGATCCCTTCCAAGCCCCCCTTCCCATCACAACGTGAATGACCATCGGCTCTCTCGCACAGGTCCTCTGGCTCCTGCTCAACACTGTCCTGGCTGCCCCTGCCACTCGAGCTCATGTCCACCTGGTCCCAGGAGCACAACACTCTTCCATCTACCGGGCCGGGTGGATGGACCCCTCTCCCCCTTCACCAGCCAGTCCACACCAACCTTCCCGAAGACACGCGGCCCTGAAATGAGGGACCGATGACCGAGCCTTCGTTTCTTCCCTGTAACTTGCTCCCTCTTAAGGCAAAGTTTCACAAGTAATCGCACTTATTTTCCTTTCTATTCGGGACACAGATCTGTTTAGGACAGTAAGGTGACAGAAAGTGTGATTTCCTGGTGAGGACACCTTAGGGAGGTGGCAGGCTTAGCGCTGGCAGCCAGACGCGCTCCCCCAGAATAACGCTCTGCAGACAGGGAGCCAAGCACACAGCCGCCCCCCTGACGGACGCATGTTGGGTGCATTAGACCTGCAAGGCCTTCACGGGTACTTCCTGGATTCACAGAGGCTCTTAAATATTAATGTAGTCTGAAGCGTTCTTGAATATTATTCAATTCTTGCTACTGAAGCAAAAAACTCAGACATCTGACGCTAATGGCTGAGCTAAGCAGCTGGAAGGCAGCAGCCACAGCAGACGCTGCTCATAGCCCTTGGAGGAGCCCGGACACTCGCCAAAAGACAGAAACATCTGTGGTGGCCCCAGGGCCTTCAAAGGTCAGGGGGACATCTTCACAAAGAAGGGGCTCTGTTGTTGTTTAGTGGCTAAGTCTCATCTGGCTCTTATGCGACCCCCATGGACTGTAGCCCGCCAGGTTCCTCTGTCCATCGGATTTCCCAGGCAGGCATACTGGAGTGGGCTGCCATTTCCTCCTCCAGGGGACCTCCCTGACCCAGGGATCAAACCCAACCCACGTCTCCTGCATCGGCAGGTGGATTCTCTACCACTGAGCTGCCTGGGAAGCCCACAGAGAACGGGGAAGACACCTAACACAAAGTTAAAAGGAAAAACACACACACAGCAGAAAAGACGGCCCTTTCCTGAGAGTCACTGTGAACAGCAGCAGCGCAGCCAGCGCCCAGTCACCTCCTGCCGGTGCACCTGCTCTCAGCATTGTGCGTTCACACCCAAGTCGGGCCCATAAACGCCTCCCTTTCTGGCAAGTGGGGGATGGGCCGCATTCTTGGCGCAAAGGCTGGCGTGCTGAAGGCCTTCCTGCAGACAACCAGCTGGATGAGGAACCACGTTTCCTTCACGTCCTTAGGACACTGTGCGTCGCTAATGCCTGAGGTGGGAAATCCACCTGAGACCTGCAGCTGCAGACGCCCTGTCTGAGAATCTGCTCGAACGACCACTGTCCCCGTCATCATCAGCCTTGAGAGAGCTGCCCCCCGTCCCTGTGCCCATCTCCTGTTCATCTAACGACGGGGACACATCTCCTCTGCTAGCTTTCCTCTCCTCGTTGTTATGCGTGAAAAACAAAAAATCCTCAGTTCTCTACTATGTTCAAAAAAATGTTTCCAGACTCCTTATCTTTGATAAACAATCATTTGGAAAACACAATAAGAAAACTGAAGGACCTCACAGAAGGAGCTGCTTATTTCTCTATTACATTCTTTCCGATGAGTCCATCTCCCATTCTTTCATTCTCTTATCATCTAAGCCCCCTTTTTAACCACGTTTAGGAACGACTGATGAGTAACGATATAATAATACCTGGGATGACACAAGAGCAAAATATTTTAAGACACAGAAAGAAATTAAGATCATTATGATCTGACAATGTATCTCAGATTTATGTAAAGATTCAAGGGACCTATATATTAGCTGCAAGATAGACTGGGGTTTTTGTTCCGTTTTTCAAAATAAGTAGATTTTTCTCCCTGCTCTTTGAAGAGCGGAATAAAAGTCATCAAATTTCAACCCTTACACATAGTTCAACAGGAAACTCAGAAACTAAAGTTGGGTCACTCGATCCCTGAGGGTTCATGGAGGTTCAGTCATGCTCAAAACTAAGAACACCACCAGAGACGCCTGCAGCCTGAGTAAAGCCCCACCTCCTTCTGTGTGCCCCCCAAAGAGCCCTGCTGGTCCTCAACCAGGAAAGCCCAGCCCTGGGCTCATGCAGGTAGAACGTTCCTGTGTTCCTGTCAAGAGCGCCTGCTCACTCCCAGCGCTTGGCAAGCATCAGCCCGCCCCTGGCTCTAGTCCGTCTGTGAGGAGTGTCTGTTGGTCTAGCTCTGGTCAGTAACTGCTCTTACTTGCAGTTTAAAGCTGATGGTTCTTTGGGCCCAGTTGGAAAAGTACAGTCTTGGTCGGTCAGTAAACGCTCAAGGCTGATTTTCTGCCCCGCACAGGGCCGCGCCCATGTGACTGCCCACCACAGCCGCCTGCCTCTGCCCGCCGCGCAGGGGGGCCAGGGCGGGACTCGGGCCTGGCCTGTGCTGCTCAGTGGAGAAAACAGTCCTGAGAAAAAATGTCACCCGCGACCGGGCAGTGCGCACGGCTGGTTCAGAGAGAGGGGTGGAGGGCTGGCACGCCTTAGGCAGAAGATGAAGGTTTCCGGAGAAAGGACGCGCATGCAGCTGCAGACGATGGCTGCCCACCCCAAACTGCCCGTCTCCCAGCATCTCCTCTCAGAACACCACAGGACAAGAAGCAAGGGAGAATAAAACTACATGGGGCCTTCCTGGAGGTCCAGGGGCCAAGGCTCCACACTCCCAACGCAGGGCGCCCGGCTCAATCCCCGGTCGAGGACTAGATCCAACACGCCGCAGCTACCGGGCCCACGCACTCTGCAGCCTGCGCGCCCCGAGGAGGACCCCACAGCCTGCGCGCCACGAGGAGGGCCCCACAGCCTGCGCGCCCCGAGGAGGACCCCACAGCCTGCGCGCCACGAGGAGGACCCCACAGCCTGCGTGCCACGAGGAGGGCCCCACAGCCACAACCAAGACCTCAGGCGCCCAAACAAATACATAAGTATTTTTAAAAACCACTACGGTGACACCATGGCCTCAGGACTTGCAAAAAAAGGCTGCCCACGCCTTCCCACCCCATCCCTGCTAGCACTCTGCACTCCTTCCGCCTCCAGGGGGCTTCAGGATGTGGGGGATGGGGAGGGGCCACAGAAAGGGAAAGGAAACCTCCCCCTTCCCTTCAGGAAGCAATGGCAACTCTTATACCTAAACCCGAGGGAAGTGGAACTAAAAACCCCCGCAGATCAGCATCGCTCATGGAAAGCACTGCAAAAATATAGAGTCCGAACCACAGCTGAACCCCAACGGGTGTGTCTCTTGCTCTTTCCTGATCAGCAGCAAAGTTCCGGATCAGCAGGCCTGGATACTCCAGTCACTCAACAGGGGGCCTCACACCCCGTGCTCATCAGAAAAGCAGGTTTTCCAGGGTTAGCTGTGACAATGGGCTGTCCGACACAGTGAACTCATGAACAGTGGTAGCTGTTCTCACTAATACAGTCTCACTTTGACTAGCGGAGAACGTGCGCTTTCTGAAAACTCACAAACGGTTGCACACGCGTGAGTCAGCAAAGAAACTGCCTAACATCAAATAAGGCATTCCTTAACAATGAATCTGTCTGAAAGCAGGGCTGTCTCCCAAGGTGTAACACTGAATCAGAAATACAAAGGAAACCACAGATCAGAGAATAATACATCACAAGGCTCTCAAAAGAATGCTGGCGAGTGTTTAAGATTCTAATGAAATGTCTGTGGGTAAAACAAAAGTAATGTAGACCATGCCACGGCCAGGAACAGGTCTGACTGTGCCTTGAAACCAGGCTCCTCAGGGTGCTCATGACCACACCCCCAGTCACTTAGAAGCTTCACGTGTCGGGCACTGGCCCCCACATGCAGGGCCTGAGCTCAGGTCTTAGCCACAGACCTCCCCACAGCAGAGCTGGGTGTCCCAGCTTCCCTGCTATGGCCGCCCCTCAGCCAGAACACTGTGCCTGGTGGGGTCTCACCAACGCTCCCACCATCCGGCCTGCACAGGACAGAAGCCAGCACAGAGAAGAGTCCTCTCCCACTTTCAGGAGGCTCTGATGCTCCAACAGCAGCTCCTGTAACACACGGTACTTCAAGGGGAATAAGCATATGGCCTGTGCACAAAGATATATGTGTGTCTGGATTTGTTAAATTGATGCTAACAAAACAAAAGACGATCTGAAAACGGTTTTGGTAATTTAACAGCAACCTTCGATAAAAGGGAAACATTTAAAGAGGCAAAAAAAAAAAAAGAAAACAATGAGGATGGGGAATGGTACATGCTAGTAAGAAATATCTGCAAATTTCTGATTCTCACACAGTGAAAGAAAAATATTTGAAAAGAAAGCGAGAGCTTGTGGGGAGAAAGGAGGAGGCTCTTCAAGGGTAAATGGCAAAGCCCTCAACTCAGCCCACACTCCTCTGCAGGACTCTGATTATCACACAGGGATTCTGAACCCAGGCCCAGGAAATAGGGCTCGTGAAATTCAGGAGCGCTGCAAAGTGTGGGGCGGGGGTCTCTCTGAGGATCCAGGGCGAGCAACCATTCCTCACAGGTGTGACCACCTCACAGGCGTGACCACCGCCACTGCAAGCTCTGGGGACCAGCTACCCTCCCAGTCGGCCTTCCAAGACGTGCTCGTTGCTCAGTCGCTCAATCGTGCCCAATTCTTTGTGACCCCGTGGACTGCAGCACGCCAGGCTCCCCACCCTTCACTCTCCTAGAGGTTACTCAAACCCACGCCCACTGAGTCAGTGACGCCATCCAGCCATCTCATCCTCTGCCACCCTCTTCTCCTTTTGCTTTCTCTCTTTCCCAGCATCAGGGTCTCTTCCAGTGAGTTGGCTCTTGGCATAAGGTGCCCAAAGTATTATGGCTTCCCCTTCAGCATCAGTCTTTCCAATGAATATTCAGGACTGATCTCCTTTAGGATGGACTGGTTGGATCTCCTTGCAGTCCAAGGGACTCTCAAGAGTCTTCTCCAACACCACAATTCAAAAGCATCAATTCTTCGATGCTCAGCCTTCTTTATGGTCCAACTCACATCCGTATTATATATCACTTCCTACGACTTAGATGAATTCAAACGTTTTCAAAGACCTTGTGCTCAACTGCTGAGGTTTCCAGATGTCAGATTACGTGGCATGGTATATTAGGAGGGTAAAAAGGGAAGGGATCCCACTAATGTTTTTGTTAATTTGTTAGTTTTTTCCTCTTAGCCAGAGCCAGGACCACTTCAGCAAGGACAGCAATTTAAAACAGGAAATGAAGAGAAACCATTTAAAAGAAAGGAAATGAATCAGAGGGGAAAAAAGTGAAACTGCGCTTCAGTGGGAAGGAAACAGAACTGGTTCTCTGACGAAAGGATTTTAAAAGGCTGTACAAAGGGCCCCAATTAACGAGGATAAAATTCTACCACCGCAGCCTCGGGGATCACATCTGAACGTGCGAAAGTGCTTCGGCAGCAAGTCACGAAGCACAGTTACAAATTGGGGAAATTAATCCTTGACTTCACCACCAGCAGCGGGCACAACAGTCACGTGATCGGGGGGCTCAGGGCTTCAAGCAGAGCCAGGCCGGCAACTCAGGAAGGCACCCGGGGCCACAGCTGCCGCCTCGATGCCCAGGCAAAACAGTCTGGACCCGGAATGCCAGGACCTTGGCAAGACGCTTAACCTCTGCACATCTCCTCTCTCCTAAATTCAAAGCAGTAATGCCTCCATCACGAAGAAACACACAGCAGAGTTAATTAAATCATAAATGCAGCTCAGGGGAATTAGGGCAGGGGTCAGGGAGAGCCCTTTCTTTACCCCACAGTCCTAAGCCCCTCATGCTAAGCAGTGGTTGCAGCTCCAAGGAAAGGGGGGCTGTCATCTAAGCAAAGGGAGAAAAAGATGGATGAACCCGTGGGGCCTGGGGCATCACGGCCCCAAGTCCTAGGAGACTAAAGCGCCCAACAGCCCCTCAGCACAGAGAGCACGCGCTCCTCAGATGCCGGGGCCCACAGACTGGAGACAGAGGAAGAGACGGCAGACCCACAGTCTCAGCAGGGAGCGAGGTGGGGACGGCAGGCCAAGCTGATGGAGAGCAAGGTCCAGAGGAGGCCCACGGGCCAGAGAGAGGACAGGCCTTCTTTCTGGGTGGCTGACGACTGGAGGCAGGTTTCGTCTCCTGGTTCATAAGACACCAGCGTCTTCCTCCGCAGGAAAGGGGAGCAGAGCAATGCGTGCTCCGTGAGCACATGCCGACCGACTTTCTACAAAACCACCTCAACTGATTCCACCTCCGCGTCATTCCAAACAGGCCAGCGTGCGCCTCAGGGACCAGGACAAAACAGCCCAGTGTCTTCTAGAAGGGAGCGCTGGCTGAACACCCGCTTCAACACAACAGTGTGTGCAGAGGAGAGGGCTGCAGCCCCCAGGCAACAAGGCAGTGTGGTTTCACTAACACAGATACACACACACTCACACACAGACACAAACACACACACAGACACACTCACACACAGACACACACACAGACACACACACACAGACACACACTCACACACACACACACAGACACACAGACACACACACACACTCACACACAGACACAGACACACACACAGACACACACTCACACACCCTCATCTTTGCCAAGTTCCCAATTAGGCCTCCTGAGCACGGCTCCCGCAGGCTGGAAACGCAGACGTCACACTGGAGAGCGCCTAATTGCTCCTGGCCCTTCGACTAATCCCCCGAGTCCTTTACCGTCGTGGAGCCCTGACCCCACTGGAGCAGCCCCGCAGGCAGACGCGGCTGGATCCACGAACGCGTGGTGCGCACATGGGGGCACACGCACGCAGGCGTGGCGACGGGACTCAGGGCTCCCCAAGCCAGGGTGAGACAGCCTCTGTGATGGGACCGCAGAGAGACGGTCAGACATCCTCCCGGCAAACGTCATCGAGACTGGAAAGCACCCACGGCTGAGTCAGTAACGCCTACTGCCTCTTCTAAGACTGCATGTCGAGAAAATAACCCAAGATGCAGTCTACAACTTCCTTTTGAGAAACACTACGTGTACTGTCGAGGGCAGTGGAAAAGTGGGAACCACGCAAACCTATACCCAGGGAAAACTGCCCCAGTGCGGTGCCAGCTCACAGCGGACAGCGGGCCGGACGTCTGGGTCCCCTCCAAACGCACATGCCGGAATCCTCACTCCAGGAGGATGCGGGCAGGAGGCAGGGCCTTGAGCAGGTCGTGAGGGTGGACCCTCGTGAATGGGACTAGCGTCCTCACACCAGAGACCCCGCAGAGCCGCCTCATCCCCCCACCCTGAAAAGACGTGGGCTACGGACCAGGCAGAGGCCTCAGAACGAGACCATGCCACCCCGACCGCAGACGCCCAGCCTGCCAGCGCCAGAACTCTGAGAGACAAACCCCGCTCCTTCTAGGCGCCCCCGCCTATGGACCGTAGTGCACCAGCCACGCAGACGAAGACAGGCCTCTGCCGTCTCCAGAAGAGCCTTCCTGAGCGACTTCCTGGGCTTCCTGGTGCCTCAGGCGGTGAAGAACCTGCCTGCAGTGCAGGAGACCCGGGCTCCATCCCTGGGTCGGGAAGATCCTGTAAAGAAGGAAATGGCCACCCATTCCAGGACCCTTGACCTGGAAAATCCCACGGACAGAGGAGCCTGCTGAGCTGCAGTCCATGAGGTCGCAAAGAGTCGGACATGACTGAGCGACTGACACTTTCACTTTGCTGAGGTACAGCTCACACCACACCGTTCGCCAGGGAAGGCGGTTTTCAGCACACGCCTGAGGGTGCGGACAATCACTGGAGCCTGATTTCAGGACACGGGGTCCCTCCTAAGAGACACCCCGCAGCCCGCAGGTGAACCCCCACACGCCCCCAGCCCTGTTCCCAAGCCACAGGCCGGGGTCTGTTCCCACCCACCTTCTGTCCCTACCAGCCTGCCGACCCTGGACGTTTCCCGTGAGTGGAATCGCACGCTATGTGGCCTCACGTTTCCAAGGGCCCTGTGTTTCACAGTGTGTCTCAGCCCGCCGCTCCCCTTCACTGCTGAGCAATACTCCACTGCGTGGGCAGACCACCCTTTATTTACACCTGCGCCGGCTGGCGGGCTCTTGGGCCGCGCTTTGGGCTTTGTGGGCCATAACGAACAACGCTCCTGGGAACACTGGCGGCAGGCTTCGGCCAGGTCGCACAGTAACGCTAGGTTTAACCCTCTGCTGAAGTGCCAGGCTGTTGGCCAAAGTTGCTGGACCAGCTGGACAGGCCCCCAGCAACATACGAGGTTTCTGATTCCTCTACATCCTTGCTGACATTTGTTCCTGTTCCTCTGATTTCCGACATCCTAGGGGGTGTGACTGGGAAGGCAATGGCACCCCACTCCAGTGTTCTTGCCTGGAAAATCCCATGGGCGGAGGAGCCTGGAAGGCTGCAGTCCATGGGGTCGCGAAGAGTCGGACACGACTGAGCGACTTCACTTTCACTTTTCACTTTCATGCATTGGAGAAGGAAACGGCAACCCGCTCCAGCGTTCTTGCCTGGAAAATCCCATGGACGGAGGAGCCTGGTGGGCTGCAGTCTATGGGGTCGCACAGAGTCGGACACGACTGAGCGACTTCACTTTCACTTTTCACTTTCATGCATTGGAGAAGGAAACGGCAACCCGCTCCAGCGTTCTTGCCTGGAAAATCCCATGGACGGAGGAGCCTGGTGGGCTGCAGTCTATGGGGTCGCACAGAGTCGGACACGACTGAGCGACTTCACTTTCACTTTTCACTTTCATGCATTGGAGAAGGAAACGGCAACCCGCTCCAGCGTTCTTGCCTGGAAAATCCCATGGACGGAGGAGCCTGGTGGGCTGCAGTCTATGGGGTCGCACAGAGTCGGACACGACTGAGCGACTCAGCAGCAGCAGCAGCAGCAGGGGGTGTGACTTCGCTGGTTTGCATTCCTTAAGGATTAATGATGTCCAGTACCTTTTCATGCTTATTGGCCGTTACTTTGCAGAAATGTCTATTCAAATCCTTCACCCCTTTGTTAAAATCAGATTGTCTTACTGATTTAAAACAGTTCTTTATAATTTCTCCCATTCTGCAGAGGTCTCTTCCCTTGAGTGTATCATCTACCGCACAAAGTGTTCATTTCCGTGTAGTCCAATTCACATATATATATATATATATTTTTTTTTTTTGTCATTTTTGCTCTTAGCGCCACATCTAAGAAACCATGGCATAATCCAAGGCCATGAAGACCTACTGCTGGGCTTTATTGTGAGACTTTAATAGTTTCAGCTCCTACATTCAGGTCCATGACTCATTTTATTTTTATGTATGGTGAGAGGCAAGGATGGAAATTTGCATGTCAATATCTAATTGTTCCGGGCTCCCTGGTGACTTGGGGTAAAGAGCTCACCTGCCTATGCAGGAGACTTGGGTTTGATCCCTGGGTTGGGAAGATCCCCTGGAGGAGGGCATGGCAACCCACTCCAGTGTTCTTGCTTGGAGACTCCCATGGACAGAGGAGCCTGGAGGGCTACAGTCTATGGAGTCGCAAAGAGTCAGACACAACTTAGCAACTAAACAACAACAATCTCGTTGCCCCAGCACCAAATGTTGAAAAAGACCGTTTCTCCACTGAGTTGCCTTTGGCATCACTGGCAAAGACCAATTAATTGCCCATAAAAATGAAGATTTATTTCTAGACTCTCAATTCTGTTCTCCTGTTGGCCATGTCCATCCACAAGCCAGAATGACACTTTCTTGATTACTGTAGTTTGGTAGTGAATTTTGATGTCGGGAAATGTGAATCCTCCAGCTTCATTCTGTTTCAAGATGGTTTTGGCTGTTCCGGGCCTCTTGAATTTAAATATGAATTTAAAGATAAACTTGTCCATTTCTGCTACAGTTCTAATAGGGAGCACACTGAATCTTTAGATCAGTTTGGGGCGATCTGCCATTTTAATACCACTGAGTCTTCCAATCCACCACAAGAGATGTCTTTCCATCTATTTGTTGTTGTTCAGTCGCTAAGTCACATCCCACTCTTTGTGACCCCATGGACTGCAGCACGCCAGGCCTCTCTGTCCTTCATCATCTCCTGGAGTTTGCTCAAATTCATGTCCATTGAGTCAAAGATGCCATCCAAACATCTCATCCTCTGTCACCCTCTTCTCCTGCCCTCAATCTTTCCAAGCATCAGGGTCTTTTCCAATGAGGAGGCTCTTTGCGTCAGTGGCCCAAGTATTGGAGCTTCAGCTTCAGCATCAGCCCTTCCAGTGAATACTCAGGTCTGACTTTAGGATGGACTAGTTTGATCTCCTTGCTCCATTTATTTAAACCTTCTTTAATATCTTTCCACAATGTTTTGGAGTTCTTAGAATAAATATTGTACCTTTTTGCTAAATTTAATCATTTTATTCATTTTGACAGTATCATAAATGGAATTGTTTTCATACTTTCATTTGTTGATGATCCATTGCACGTGTGTAGAAATAAAACTGGGTCTTCTATCTTGACCTTGTATCTGAACCTTGCTGGGCTTGCTTATTGGCTCTCATAATTTTTCAATGGATTCCTTCAGATTTGCTATGTGCAGACAATGTCATCCGCAGTGGGAGAGAGTTTCGCGTCTCCATTCCCATTCTCAGGGCCTCTGACTCCTTTTTTTTTTTTTTGCTAACTCTGTCAACCAGGACAGGGTTGAACACCAGTGGAGAGCACAGACGTCTGTGTCTCGCTCCTGAGCCTAAGAGGAAGACATTCGGTCTCCCACGTTAAGCGTGAGTAACCGTGGAGTCTTCACGCGCTCTTTGTCAGAGAGGTCGCCCTTCTGGCCTCAGTGTTTTGAGCGTTTTTTACCGTGACAGGGTGTTGGATTACGTCAAACGCTTTTTCTGTATCAACTGAGATGACTGTGCTGCTCTGCCCTTTATTCTGTTAGGACAGAGTATCACACTGAGTGACTCCACACGCGGAACCAGCCTTGAGCTCCTGAGATAAACCCCATTTGTCCTGGGACATAACCCCTTTGCATCTCTACTCTATGCAGTTTCTCAGTGTTTCACTGAGGCTTGTTACAGGTCCTCCTAAGACATACGGGTCAGTGGTTTTCTTTCTTTGTGATCTTTGTCTCATTTTGGGATCAGGATAATAACGGCCTAGGAGAATGAACTGAAAATTATTTCCTCTCTTCTCTTTTTGTAACAGTATGTGAAGGAGTGGTGCTAATTCTTTGTTAAATATTTGTCGGAATTCACCAATGAAGTCAGTTAATCCTGGGGGGGATTTTTTTTAATTACTCATTTAATCTCTTACATATACTGCTCTTATATTTATACATCCATGTAGATATTGATAAATAAATTATAATAAACATTATATTGAGAGACAGAAACTTATTTTAAGGAATAGCTTCACACAATTATGGGGATGGCAAGTATGAAATTTGTAGACCAGGTCAGCAAGCTAGAAACTCGGACACCATTTCTAAGTTGTAAGAAGAATTTCTTCCTCTTCTTCTTCTTCAGGAAATTTCCATCTTTGCTCTCAAGGCCTTCAATTCATTACATGAGGTCCACCCCCACATTATGCAGGGTAATCTGCTTCATTCAAAGACTACTGATGTATATGTTAACCACATCAAAATATACCTTCACAGCAGTATCTAGACTGGTGCTTGACCAAACAAGTGGGCAGCACAGCCTAGCCAAATCTAAACGACATTAACCATCACAGTCAGTTGTGGAAATTCATGCCTTCCTAGGAGCATCTCCATTTCATCTCAGTTCAGTTCAGTTCAGTCGCTCAGTCATGTCTGACTCTTTGCGACCCCATGAATCACAGCACGCCAGGCCTCCCTGTCCATCACCAACTCCCGGAGTTCACTCAGACTCACGTCCATCGAGTCCGTGATGCCATCCAGCCATCTCATCCTCGGTCGTCCCCTTCTCCTTCTGCCCCCAATCCCTCCCAGCATCAGAGTCTTTTCCAATGAGTCAACTCTTCGCATGAGGTGGCCAAAGTACTGGAGCTTCAGCTTTAGCATCATTCCTTCCAAAGAAATCCTAGGGTTGATCTCCTTCAGAATGGACTGGTTGGATCTCCTTGCAGTCCAAGGGACTCTCAAGAGTCTTCTCCAACACCACAGTTCAAAAGCATCAATTCTTCGGCACTCAGCCTTTTTCACAGTCCAGCTCTCACATCCATACATGACCACTGGAAAAACCATAGCCTTGACTAGACGGACTTTAGTCAGCAAAGTAATGCCTCTGCTTTTGAATATACTATCTAGGTTGGTCATAACTTTTCTTCCAAGGAGTAAGCGTCTTTTAATTTCATGGCTGCAGTCACCATCTGCAGTGATTTTAGAGCCCAAAAAAATAAAGTCTGACACTGTTTCTCCTAATTTAATTTAGAGAGTTGTTCACAGCACTTCCTTACTGCCATTCATTTTGAAGCCACTCATAACTTTAGTGATCTGAGTCTTCTCCCCCTTTTCCGGGTCAGTCTAGCCAAAGGCTGGCCCGCGTTTTGCTGCTCTCTTTGAAGAGCCAGCTTTGGTTTGGCTGGGTTTTCTCTGCGGCTTTTCTACCCCCTACTTCATTTATTTCTGTTCTAGCCTTTATTTACCACCTTCTGTCTGCTTTCCCTTTAATTTGCTCTTCTTCTCCTAGTTTCTGGAATTGGAAACTCATGTTGGTGACTCGAGATGTTCCCTTTTAGCATGAGTATCTCTGGAGCGCTACGCTAGCTGCATCCCGGAAGTTTCAGTATGCTGTGACTTCGTTTTCATTCATCTCAAAGTAATTTCTAATTTTCCTTGTGACTTCTGCTCTGTGACTCGTTGCTGCTTTATAACTGTATTCTAAAATTTTCGCATATTTGTCAAATTTTCTTCTGAAACTGATATCTAACCTACTGTATGTATGACCAGAGAACAATCTGTATGATTCCTATCCTTTCAGATGCACTGATGCTTGCTTTATGGCCTAGCACATGGTCTATGCTGGAGAATGCCACATGTGCCCTTGGGAAGAGTGCAGTCCTGCCACGATGGGTGTTCTGTAGAGGTCTCTGAGGTCCAGTGGTTTCCAGGTGCTTAGTTTTCTTCCTACTCCTTTGTCGATCTTCTGTCTACTTTTCCTACACGTTATTGAAAGGAGTATGTCACTATGTTCTAAAAAGACATTTTTTAAAAAAGCTTAATGACTCTGGGAAATGCTTAGATATGAAAACAAAAAGCAGTACTAAAATGTGCATGCATAATATAATTGCTGCAATGTAAAAGTACATTGGCAAAAAGACCAGAAGGAAATTAGTAAAATGTCCCAATGACAGCTTCTGAGACAAGGAGCTATACTGTTAATGAGTTTTCTGATTTTTTAATTTTTAGTATAAGTCCATTACTTTGATCATCGCCAAGATGTTTTTAAACAGATCGCCAAGATGTTTTTAAACAGAAAATCTGACTACATCAAGTTATAGGGTATGAAAGCATACGCACCTGTCTGTCTGTCACTTCAGGGGGCTGCAAAACCAGCAGCCTCACCCTCTGGTTCTGAGCCCCTGGCATTTCCAGGGCCCTCTGCTCTCCACTTCCCCGCACGGAACAGAACCACCACAGGAAACTTCCTGAACTCAGATGCTCTCGTTTCTACCTTTAAAATGTTTCTGAGGTGAGCTGTGAACCACAAAAGTGTGTTAGGTGTGAGGAATACTGAAAGAGGCCAGTGAAAGATGCATTTAGCCGCAGCCTTGGTTCACATAACACACGGGCAAAACAAGCTGCAATGAGGGAGGACACAAACGCAACAAAGAGAGTTTAGACAACAGTCTCTAAGACTGTAATCTATCAACAAGAAACAGCGATGGCTCGCCCTCACTGTCACTCGGAGCCCAGTTCACACCGACAGTGGACAAGGCGCAAGCAAGATGGCCGCACAGCTGTTCGGCTGACAGCTGAACCCACCCGCTCAGCGCTTCTCCTCTGTGTCCCAGACAGGGATTTACTCTTCTTGCTGACCCCACACTAAATCCACTTCCAGTGCACTCCAGTATCCAGGAAATGCATGCTAAAGCATTTTCTCTGGGCAAAAGTAACCTGCTCAAAAACAACCTGTAACACAAAAATAAAGAATCGATGCTTTCAAACTGTTGTGCTGGAGAAGACCCTTGAGAGTCCCTTGGACTGCAAGGAGACAGGACTAGTTAATCCTAGAGGAAATCAACCCTGAATATTCACTGGAAGGACCGATGCTGAAGCTGAAGCTCCAATACTTTGGCCACCTGATGCGAAGAGCCAATTCATTGGAAAAGACCTTGATATTGTGAAAGACAGAAGGCAGGAGGAGAAGTGAGCAGCAGTGGATGAGACGGTCAGACAAGCATCAGTGACTCAAAGGACATGGATCTGAGCAAACTCCAGTGAAGGAGAGGGAAGCCTGGTGTGCTACAGTCCACGAGGTCACAGGGTGGGACATGACTTAGTGACTGATCACAACAACAATAAAGAAGAATCCATAATGTTCCTAAGTAAACACACTGTTCATTCCAGTCACTCTTCATATTAGCTTTCAAGAGTGACTTATTTTACCAGAAAATGGCATGTCAAATCGATCAGCGCTTACACATGCTGGTAATGAGAATCAGCTGTAAAAGGCCCCTCCCACGTGCTGACCCACACCCAGGCACCCTGAGGGGCTGGTCCACAGTGAGTCCACACGAGTCGGTCAGGGCAGCTTCTAGATTTAAGTGGCACGCAGGACAGAGGCGTGGGGTTAGGGGAACGCTGCTTCGTCTTTCACTCTGCCAAAACTACTTAGTTCGACTAAAATATACCTCTCTACTTAAATTGTGGGATTCGAGGTGACGGAATAATGGTTCTTAATCTTAAATAGGATTTAACACTGCTAAAAGGAATATGACAGCCCCTGTTTGAAAAATACTTAAAAACTGCCCCATGCCTAGGGGGAAAGAACTTAAAAACCCCAACAACACTAGAAGGGTTTCATGAATTATGGTACATTATCTCAGCCGAATATTACATGCAAGAGGTGGAAACAATCTACCAAGAGCTCTTAATAATACAGGAACAAGCTAATGTTCTAAGGTTAAACGGGAAAAGGTGTGAAACAGAATTTTATATGTAACATGTTCTGAACTACATAAGACAAGACATAGCGAAAAGACTCAGAGGAGCTCCCCACAAACAGCTGTCCCCACCCAGCACTGCCGTGGGCCTGCGCCCCGTCCCCAGGCCAGCCTGGTGGGAACGCAGAGGCACAGACAGCTCCGACGGGTGATGGGAGATTAGTGTCTAGGCCCCGCAGAGGACAGAGTGAAACGCGGCTAGCTAAGGCCACGGAGGCCTCCTTCCTCCCAACCAAACCCAGACTTCAGGACCCCTGGGCACAGCGGAGCCTACAGAGGAAAGCATGGGACCCAGCCCTGCTGCCCAGCCCACAGCCCCGAGAAGCGGCCGGCCCCCCTGCACTGAGCCCGCCTCCACTGTCTTCTCCCAGCACGTGACGCCCTCCCGGA
>SJXQ01005471.1:278278-290574 GCA_006408695.1 Aepyceros melampus | reverse complement strand
CCGACCGCTTCCTGCTCGTGAGGCCCCAGCCGGCAGTGTCCCTGGGCCTTCCCATCCCGGGTCCCTCTGGACCAGCGACACCTGGGGGCGCCTCCTGCACGCTGGGCTACCGTCCATATGCTGCTTCTCCACTGAGCAGTGATGCTCCAGACCTGCGAGGCCCACCAGCTGGGACCTCAAGGACCACCCCCCCAGAGTCCGTGATGGGAGATGGACTGGGAGCGGGGATCAGTTCCAGGGGCATCTGGTGGACGGAGACCAGCGAGGAGGCGCCAGGCTGTGATGCTGATGACGAGCCGCTCCGACAGCTGGAGGAGAGAGGAGCCTTCCAGAGCAAACAGAGGCGGATGCAGCCAAGAGGTGGCCTTGGGCAGCCACGCGTGGCTGAGAATCCGGGCCCATGGTCTTAGCAAGACGGCCTAGCCCCCCACACAGGGGGCCTTCTGTCTTGCCCTGTACAGGGCTCCCTCCTGCCCAGCCACTGGTCGTGCAGGGGCGTGGACAGAACCTGCCGAGGAGCCCGGCAAGCCCGCGGGTCTGCCCCCCAGCACCGGCGCACCTCGTGGAGGGGACAGGTGTGTGCGTCCTCCTTGGGGCCCCGTCTCCAGGCCCGCCTGCCCCGCTTCCACACAGGCCCAGCCGCTGCTCCGAGTCCTCGCCAGCTTCCACGCCATAAACATCACCAGCGGCTCCGGTGCTCGCGTACCCTTGACCTGACACCTGTCCAGGCAGCACCTCCACCTCCCCAGGTAATCAGAGCCGGGAGGCCGCACCCACAGCCTCTCATCGTCTTGTATATTGTTTCCCTATAACAAGAGCTATTAATTTAGAAGATAAGAAAGACTCCCATGATTTATGCATCTCGAAGCGGGAAGAGGGAGACAAAAAGGAAAGGTGAACCACTTGCTTAAACGTCCTTCAGCCTCTCTCTTGGCGGTAACTGTCCTGCACGCTGAGGACACCAGGGGTCCACGGCAGGATCCACCCCAACCAAGCCACCCGCAGTCCCAGGCCCCCCACCTCCCTTGCGGGTGCGTGCCCTGGCCCCCACACCCCCTCCAGCCCCGCTGTGGGACCACCCACCGCCCAGAACATGAAGCAGCATCTGGCTGAGGGCAGACAGAAGCCAGTGGACGGATCAGCCTTGTCTGGACTCCCAGGGAAGCTGCACTGAGTGTAACAAAGCAGGACAGGTCCACACTGACAGCATGCCTGGTGACGGTGGGGAGCGCAAATCCAGGAGGACAAGAGGGGAGCCCCGAGTCCTGACCTGCTTGCAGTTGAGGGGGGCTGAAGGGAGAGTGCCGGCTGGGGTGGGGCCTGCAGGATCCACAGAGCAGCGAAAGCCTAGCCCCACACTCCAAGGGGCACCTCACAGTCAGCTTGGCATCCCAGGTCCAGGGGACAGTGGCTCATGAGGGCAGCTCTGGGGCCCCAGGGGCCCCAGGGCAAAGGCCAGCCAGCCTGGGGTGTGGGGCCGGCTTCCCACAAGGTGCCTAAAGGCCAGAAAGGAGAGGTGTCCCGGAGCGGGAACCAGGTGGCCTCAGCAGCTCAGTGTCCCCTGCACACTCCGGCGTCCCCACAGACGGCCCTGCCCCTGGTCACTCTCCATGAGTCCACCTGTGACGGGGACAAAGCGCCCCACAGGCTGATTCTCCACTGGCATCTGGGCCCCAGGCTCACACACGCGCCAATGGAGCCCAGCAAGGCCATCGCATGCCCAGCAGGCAGCCACGGGCATTTCTGCAGGGGCCACAGCCCCCACGACTCCGTGTGTCAAAATCCAGGTATTTTACTAACAGCTGTCACAGGAAGGGTGAAGACAGTGCACTCGATGCTCAAGGCTGGCAGCAGATGCGGGGCAGTTTAGCAAACAGCAGACACGGAAGGGCTGTCACAGGACAGGAGTTCGCATTTCAGCGGCTGTGCTGTGGTGTGAGCAGCGGTGCTGTCTGCCCGTGGAGGAAGTGTGCCCTCCATGTGTGGACGTGTTTAACAAGAACATGGAACGATCTGAGATGGCCCTGTGATAATGTTCACTGGAAGTATTTGCTATTAAAGTTCTGTTGACATTCCTGAGGTCTATCTTTGTTAGAGAGGAGGAATTCATTAAATGCAGTTCAGACTTCAAAATCTTCCCCAAGTACCCTCTCTGCAGACCAACTGACCCTCGTCAACAATAATGAAAACACTTGCTACTATTACCATCAGTACCACTAGCCACTAAAAACCTGAAAAGGCAACGAGCATCACCAGTCTGCTCGCCCAGTCTCCAGAACCTGAGCACCACGCCAGGTTTTCCCTAAAAGCCCAGTGTTCTTCCACAGAGGGCCCCGGGGAGTGGCTCGAGAGGCCCCCTTGGGGAAGCTCCTCTGGTCTCACTCTGCAAACATATCACCACCTTCACGCGCCTCCAAGGCAGGACCAGGGTGCCAGCAGTGCCATGCACTTGGAGAGCTGAGATGGTCTGCATTCTAAACAATTTAATATATTGAAATTGAAAATGTCACTGTGCTCACGATTACTTGGGGGGAAAATCTGATTTCAGAAATGTGAAAGCATCGTTATTCAACCATATGCATCGGCAACATGACTTCCCAGCATATCAAGCGCCGTGGAGATAATTTCTGTGAGGACAACAACAAAATATACGATTGTGTTGAGAAGACCTGTGGGATTTATATCTCCCGAGATCCAGGAGCCACATGGGCTCAGAAAGAGGAGATATTTATAACACAAGTGCTCGAACCACGACTGAGGGGATGCTCCCCCCAGACGAATTACAGCATCTGATGAACGGGACAAAAATAAGAGTCCATAACAAATCTAAAATGCAGAGTAATCGGCAGCCATCTATCACACAATACATACACTGGGTGCAGCTTCACGGTCCAGCTAACAGTCAGCGCTCTGAAGCAGGCTGCCGCACCACGCTGCGTGGCGAGTGACCCCACCTTCACCCCCTTGAGACGTGGGGATTTACGTCCCACGTTTTGAGCTCAAGTCACTTGACTTGACGGGCTGGCAAAGCACACAGGTTTCATCGGGCTCAGAACTGAAGTGCAGAAAGAAACAACACCTCCAGACAACGTATCACGGGGTCACCATATCGGACGGAACGTTTGGCATGGCAGATGGAGCTGCGAATCAAAGCGCAGCTGAGGAGTCAGACGCGGTCAGAGAGCGTCTGTCCGTTTAGAGAGCGGCCAGCCTTCCCCTTCGGGCATTCCGGCGCGTGAGATGTTAACACTCTTAATCCTGCGAGGCAGTGAAAAATCCGTCCTGGCCAATTTGGATTTACTTCAGGAATGCACAGTCTCCTTCCTACTTGGAAGTCGCCTAATAAAATCCACTGTATCAACAGAATAAAGGAGCAAAGACCTATTCTCACCTCAGACGACAAGTGGGAAAGGAGGTGATAAAACCTCAGCAGCCAATGAGGACTTCGAAACCCTGAGTAAAGCAAGGCTCCATCCTTAACATAAGGCATCTACAAACTCGAGAGCAAATATCCTAAGTCAATGACGCAGACTTCTTCAAAACTGGAATGACACCAGGATACGCCTTCTTTCAACACTAATATTCAATACTGCAGTGGAAATCTTGGCCAGCGGAGGGGGAAAAAAAAAAAAGCATGGCTATACAGAACAGAAAGAAAAAATGAAACTATCATTATTCATAAGCCATATGACTAACTTCTTTAAAAACTCAGATACACCTACACACAAAACATTAGAATTGATTAAAGATTACTGTTTGCCAGATATAAAATGAACTTACAAAGGTCAATTGCATTTCTATATACTGTCATTAAGAAATTAGACAATGCTACTAAAATGCAAAAAGATGCCACTTACTAAAAATATATCTATGAATAGATTTAGTAAGTCGTGTGATGTATTTAAGAGAAAAAGCACCAGAATGAACATAAGCCAGGGGCTCCTTAACCCTGGGCTGGATCAATAAATCACAGAAGACACAGGGGATACTACACAGTGAAAATGAGCCACACAATGTGAGCAGTGGCTGGGGCTGAGCACCTTAACTCTGTAATACAAAGAGTGCTGACAAGGGGTGTGCTTAGCACACTCCACTAAAAATGAAGAGTGAAAACAGGTGAAACACACACACATAAACCCACGCCACAAACCTAGAGAAGAGCAAGAGAATAGTTTACCAAAAATCAAGGGAATAGTTCCTTGTTGGGGGACACGGACATGTCTGGGGAGGGACAGAGCAGGGACCTCGATGATGCCAGCCTGGCTGTCTCATCAGCTTGATAGTGGACAGTTCAGTTCAGTTCAGTTCAGTCGCTCAGTCGTGTCCGACTCTTTGTGACCCCAGGGACTGCAGCTCGCCAGGCCTCCCTGTCCATCACCAACTCCTGGAGCTTGCTCAAACTCATGTCCATTGTGTCAGTGATGCCATCCAAACATCTCATCCTCTGTCGTCCCCTTCTCCTCCTGCCCTCAATCTTTCCCAGCATCAGAGTCTTTTCAAATGAGTCAGTTCTTCACATCAGGTGGCCAAAGTATTGGAGTTTCAACTTCAGCATCAATCCTTCCAATGAACATGCAGGACAAATTTCCTTTAGGATGGACGGGTTGGATCTCCTTGCAGTCCAAGGGACTCTCAAGAGTCTTCTCCAACACCACAGTTCAAAGATATCAATTATTTACTGCTCAGCTTTCATGACAGTGAATATGTGGAAGCAATTTTTAATTTTTTCTTTACACTGGACATATATGCTATGGAAACCTTTCTGCTCTGATTTATTTTACCATAAAGCCAAAAAGAGAAAAAAGGGAAAGATCTATGGATTAGATCCTTGAAATATATACCAGAAGAGTTTAACGAACTGATTATATAATGAATACATATCTCTCAGGCTCTCACAAAGAGGCTTCTCAGGTGGCTCAGTGGTAAAGAATCCACCTGCCAATGCCGGAGACAATGGGTTCAATTCCTGGGTCAGGAAGATCCCCTGGAGAAAGAAATGGCAACCCACTCCAGTATTCTTGCCTGGGAAATCCCATGGATGGAGGAGCCTGGTGGGCTACAGCCCTTGGAGTCACAGAGTCGGGGTCACACCTGAGCGACTAAATGACAGCTCTTACAAATGCATTCCCCCCCACCTCCAAAGGGTAAAACAAAGATGAATTATTAGACAGGATGGAGACAGCAGTAACTACGAAGACGCAGGCTCAGGAGCCCTGAGTGTCCACAGCTCCCGGCCTGAGGCCCTGCCAGCACCACGTCCCCCATGGAAGGACCCTCCAGAACGCCCACCCCAGGAGGAGCGCACGTTTAATGCACGCAGCCCAGCAGCATCTGCCGGGTGTTCACCCTACGGGCCAGCCCCACTGGAGGGGCCGGGGGACACAGGAGGAGAAAGACCCAGGCCCTGGCCTTGACAGCCTGCAGCACGAGAAGAGACAGCCAGGGCCTCGGCCGTGGCCAGAATCCCAGCAAGATGCTCATACACGCTGGTCTGAGACCCCAGTGTCCGTCAGGCACCAGCGGTACAAAGACAAGAGTGGAGGCTGCCCCCCTCGAGAGCCGTGTCCAAGGGGACAGAGACGCGAGCAGACCGTGGCAATCACAGGGGCGCCGAAGGGTCAGCCAGGGCAGGAGGGGGTGCTGGCAAGCTCGAGGAAGTGAGGGACCGGTGAGCAGAGCAGACCGGGAGGAGACCCCTGGGCACGGAGGCGGCGACCCCATGCAAAGGCCCCAACCCTCTTCAGTTTGGGCCAGACTCTCAGGACACAGCCAATGCCTGCTCCTCCAGAAGCAGGCTTCTCCCCGGCCACCTCGGCCCCGGACGCCAGCTAGGCCCATGCCCCTCCACACAGACACTCCAGTCGGGAAGCCTGTCTGCAGAAAGCTCACAGTCAGCAGACAAGTCCAGGATGAACACATCTGTGCTCCACGGATACGTGCCTCCCAGAAAATGACCACACTTCAGGGCCACGGAGAGCTCATCAGCCCAACCAGAAGGACCATCCATGGATAATGGAGTCTTAAAGGCCTGCACGTTCACTGTCCTCTGTGTCTGTTTAAATGTAACGAGACGTCACTTCTCTGTGGCTAACTGGAAAAAGCATCCTATTTCCCTAATTCGTGAAACTGCTCAAGAAGCAGAAAGCCAGAGGGCAGATAATATAATAATTACGGAGGAGAAGGGACTCGCGAGTTGATGACCCTTACCTCGTGAGAAGGCCCAGCTCTGAGGTCTGAAGGAGGCTCCTTCCCTGAGCTTCCTGCACCAGCCCATGAGCCAGAGGGCCTCGGGTAAGAGTTCACACTTTCCAAGTAAGAGGCTGAGATTACTTCCACAAATAGAAGATAAAAAGAGCAAGGGCCAAAAAGTTATGAACTTTACTTTCAAATAACAACGTTGGATAAAAAGATTAATCACTCAATTCAGTTCAGTTCAGTCGCTCAGTCGTGTCTGACTCTTTGCGACCCCATGGACCACAGCACGCCAGGCCTCCCTGTTCATCACCAACTCCCAGAGCTTGCTCAAACTCATGTCCATCAAGTCAGTGATGCCATCCAACCATCTCACCCTCTATCGTCCCCTTCTCCTCCTGCCTTCAATCTTTCCCAGCATCAGGGTCTTTTCAAATGAGTCAGTTCTTCACATCAGGTGACCAAAGTATTGGAGCTTCAGCTTCAGTGATTAACAACTCACTTCAACAAAATCTCCCAAGTCCCGTGAGGCTCCAGGGCGCCAGCCCTGCTCCCGGGGAGGTGACGTGCAGGCAGAGTGAGACCTCATCCACGAGGAGACAGTCTGACAATAAGCACCGAGACGATCAAAGTGTGAACCAAAGTAGGGCGGGGCGTCTCCGACAAGGCTCCATTCTCTGGACGGCCCAGAGCAAGCAGACGCCTGAGGTCACAGGTGAGAAAGGGAGGACCCCAGACAGCACCACGCGATGAGTGCTTGTGCACAGCTGCCCTGCGCGGAACAGACAGAGGAAACGCACAGCCAGAAGGCCTGATCAGACGGGTCGAGGCGGAAGGGCAGGGCACAGACAGGGAGGCAGCCGAGCCCCGGGACCCAGGTCCCTGGGGACGTCACCCGGTAGGTCACCCCAGGAGGTCCTACCCCCACAAAGACCCTCCCTCTGTCCCACAGCCTCCATCTCGTCTGTGCTTCCTTCCAACAGGGACTTCCAGGGTCCACTCCAGGAGTCTGGCTCGGAAGGCCTAGGGGAGGCCAGGGACCAGGCAGGTAAAGGTTTCAAAAGCAATTAAAAAGTGAGCAAAAAAAATGGAACAGACACTTTACCAAAGAAGATCTGAGCATGACAAATCAGCAGATGAAAAGATGCTCAGCACCCGTAGTCAACAGGGAAATGCAAATTGTAAACTCCGTAAGATGCCACTACACAGCTGTTTTTAAAATAGTGAGAATTAAACAGATTGGCAATACCACGTATGACAAGGATGTGGAGGAACCGGGCCTCTCACCCATGGCGAACCGGCACGGCCACCTGGGGAGAGGGTCTGGCAGCAGCTCATAAAGTGTACAAACATGTGCTCACCATGCCGCCCCGCACCTCACACCTGGGTGTCTTCCTAGATTCACACATGATGGTTTAGGGCAAATGTACGTCGTAACGGGCCCAGCCAGCACCGGCATGGAGCCGCTGCGGAGCGTCCAAGGCTAACCCCTGCAATGCCGCAAACCAGAACCTGACTCTCCCTGCTTCTCCCTGAGACCAGCACTTCTAGACTTTTCCTGAAGCCCCTTGCTTCCGTCACCTGGTTCCCTCCACATGCAGCTCCCCCCGGGCCGGGCCCTGGGCAGGTGTGCAGCTCCAGGAGGAACATGTGGGAGCTGAGGGAGGGGCCTCGGGGCCCACTGCCGGGGCCCAGGAGCTTCTGCGGGGGCTGAGGTCCCAGCCTGCCACACCCGACACCAGCCGACACCGGCCGGCGGGGACTGGATCCCGCCTCTGAAAATGGGAGCCCACAAGCTCAGCTCTACGCAGAGTGTCTCAAGTGGCAGGAAAAACATACCGGTAAAGATAAACTAAAGGTCGCGTGGCAGATTCTATTTTCCATTTTAAAAAATACCTTAAAACGAGGTTATAATATGTGATCTCTCATTTTCCAGATACAATAAGCACAGTTATTGAAAAGGACAATCAAAGAGAAGTACCTCAAATGACTACTTCTGTGGGAAACTAATTTTCTCCTTTTGTGTTTTGTAATCTAAAAGCACTTTGGCTTTAATAATCGTGTTTTTTTTTTTTTTTAACAAACTTACTGCACAGCAAGAGATATCAAAATTTAGAACTGCATTTACTAGAGCAATCAAGATGAAAAACAAATATTTAAAACAATGAGAAAATTCAGTTTTAAAGAGATGCCATTTATAATAGCAACAGACAATATGACAATGAAGAGTAAATCGAATAAAACATACACGGGACCTTTTATGGAGCAATTTCTAAAGCTTCATTGAAAGGCATTAAAGAATGGTCTAAGAAAATGGGAAATTAGCATGCTCGTGAAAACCAAGACTAAATTTCATAGACATGTCAGTTCTCCCGAATTGATCTATAGACTCTGTGCAATTCCGATCACAAATCAAACAGACGTTAGGAACAAACAAGAGCGGAATCGAAAAAAGACAACACAATGGTGAATGCGGCAGAAAAGCAGCAGAGTCACAGGCAGAGAGCTAAGCAGAGGCTACCAGAGGGGAGAGCGGAGGGCAGGCGGGCCGGACAGGCACAAACGCGAAGGTGTAACACAAGCTGTCAGGGCCTGTTGCACAACACAGGGAACACGGTCGATATTTTATAATAACTGTAAGTGGAGTACATAAGTTAAAACCTATGAGTCACTACACTGCACAGCTGCAATGCACGTCGACTATACTTCAACTTGAAAAGAGAGAGAAAACCCTGGCCACCTGATTCTGGGACTCCCATGGGCTCCCCACCTACATGGAGGAGGAAAGCCTTAAGATGACCTGATCAGTTTTGAAAGTGGGCGGGCGGGTGTCATGTATACTCCCCACCAGATACTGAGACTTCTGGTGAAGCTGAATGAATCAGGTGCGCATGATCTGAAGGAAAAGTCAGCTGAACACTGGGGCAAAACAGAGGCCGCGCACACATCTGTGCGTGTAGCCTCAGCCCCTTCAGTCGCGACCGCCTCTGCAACCCTGTGGACCCGCAGGCTCCTCTGTCCCTGGTATCCTCTGGGCAAGAACACTGCAGCGGGCTGCCGTGCCCGCCTCCAGGGGATCTTCCCAACCCAGAGACTGAATCTGCATCTCCCGCGTCTCCTGCCCTGCAGGCGGATTCTTTACCACTGAGCCACCAGGGAAGCCAAAACAGAGGTCAGTTCAGTTCAGTTCAGTCGCTCAGTCGTGTCCGACTCTTTGTGACCCCATGAATCGCAGCACCCCAGGCCTCCCTGTCCATCACCAACTCCCGGAGTTCACTCAGACTCACGTCCATCGAGTCAGTGATGCCAGCCAGCCATCTCATCCTCTGTCGTCCCCTTCTCCTCCTGCCCCCAGTCCCTCCCAGCATCAGGGTCTTTTCCAATGAGTCAACTTTTCGCAAGAGGTGGCCAAAGTACTGGAGTTTCAGCTTTAGCATCATTCCTTCCAAAGAAATCCCAGGGCTGATCTCCTTCAGAAGGGACTGGTTGGATCTCCTTGCAGTCCAAGGCACTCTCAAGAGTCTTCTCCAACACCACAGTTCAAAAGCATCAATTCTTCGGTGCTCAGCCTTCTTCACAGTCCAACTCTCACATCCATACATGACCACAGGAAAACCCATAGCCTTGACTAGATGGACCTTAGTCGGCAAAGTAATGTCTCTGCTTTTGAATATGCTATCTAGGTTGGTCATAACTTTTCTTCCAAGGAGTAAGCGTCTTTTGATCAGACCTCCGCAAATGTGTCAAAGATGGGAACAGAAGGGACCCTGCAAACGTGGGCAGAAAAGCTAGACCGGTCACCACGGGAGGAAGTGACGGTGGACTCCCGCGCAGAGCACACACGGCCACTGGATGCCGATGAGCTAAACAGGAGCGAGCCGTAACCCCTCAGAGCCCTGAGGTGAAAATAAGGGAGGAAGAACGGCTTCAGGGTGTCTCCTCAGGAAGCTAGCCCTAACTGAAGAGATGGGCACGCTCAAAGCCACGGCAACTGAGATTGCAGACTGCAACAGCCACCAAGAGGAAAGGTCAGAAACAAGCCACAGAGTGGGAGGAGGGATCTGCCCCTACCAAGTAGCAAAGAGTCAGAATCCCCAATATATAAAGAGCAGCAAGCAACAAACAATTAGACCAATCACTCACAAGAAATCAGGCAAAGACAGAAACAGGCATCTCCCAGAAGGGGACACAGAAGCACAGGAAGAGATGCTCACTCCATGGGTGATCAGAGACAGGAAAATGAACACTGCCGCCAGAGAGACAGACGGTGAGAAGCCTGGCAGCACCCAGAGCAGGAGGGCTGCGAGCACTAGACGGCTGGCCCTCTGCCGGAGAGCGCTGAAGTGGGACAACCCTCAGGAGACCATCCCAACATCATCTGGAGAGTTTAACAGGCTGACACCCAACCCTGCAGCACCTTGTTGTTGCTAGGTTGCCAAGTCATGCCCGCCTCCCGGTGACCCCAGGAACTGCAGCCCGCGGCTACCCTGTCCTTTATCCTGCCCCGGAGTTTGTTCACACTCATGTCTGTTGAGTCATCACCTTACTCTTCATAAACGGTACTGAGAAATCCCTGCCAGTGGGTACCTGCAGAACTGTAGGTGAAGGTTCCAGGCAACACTGGTCCAGTAGCGAAACCTGGAAACCACCCAAATGTCCCCCAACAGGAAAAAGGCAAGAGAAAGTGTGGAATATCTGAGTAGCACCTGGACACACAGATTGGCTGAACCCTAGAAAATAACGTAGGTGAAGAAAGTCAGGCTGCAGAGACCCGACCACTCAAGGGGATGATCGGCTCCAGACCACGGCTCCCTGGGTGTCACATGGCATGCACTAAAGGCATGAGGAAAGGGAGGGAGACGCAGGCCAGGAGAGCGGGCCTCTCCTGGGGAGGGGCCTGGGGGCGGCTGAGAGCCGCAGGCAGCCTCCACGTGACCGGCCACGCTCGGGTGGGTCACCCTAGGGTGGGGCTCTCAGTCCCAGACTGGGTGCGGGGCCCACGCGTGTAAACCACAGGCACACGTACGCTCCATTGTGTTCCTTTGTACACCCGATGTTTGCACAATAAAGAAAGGACAGTGAGCACGCCGTGCTGGCGACTCTGCCCCGGGGCCACCTTGGCCCCCGCCGTGGGAAGAGCTGCTGGGACGGCGGGCCCGGGGCTCCCTCCGCAGGACGTCTGGATCCCGGCTCTTACCTCTGTCACTTTGGGCTGAAGTATCAACGCTTCAGGACTCATTCGAGGGATGTCTATGTGGATCTGGAGACAGAGGAGAAAGACACAGATTTTAAAAGCTGACAAACATCACAGCAGGCATGACGATTAAAACAGCGACACTGAGTAACAGCAGCGGGTGTACTCGGGATCTTGCCTGCTCTCTCTGGGCTGGACGTTCTCCTGTGGAGGGGGCAGGTTCCATCCGCCGGGCCCCCCGCCCCGTCCCGGCATGACAGCCATGCTCCTCGCTTCCCACCCGATAACGGCGGCTGGCCAGCTAGAAACAGAGTGGGCCCTCGGCTATTTAGTAACAGGATCCATAGCAATTAGTAAGCATTGATTTCCAGCCTCTGACACGGGGAGCAATTTGAGTACATCAATAGCGTACAAGTTTTTGGCCGTGACAGCTTCTTCTTGGAACCCGGGACACATTTTTCTGCGCTGTACACAGTCCTTAGGGGAATACAGGGCACTGTTCAGAGGCAGCATTTCAAAAGCCCTGGGAGGAACAGTGGGCCCCACCCGACCACCGTCTGACAGGAGAGTCGTCACAGAGCGCACGCACCACACAGCGGCACCTCCGGCTGCGGTAAGCCTGCTCAGGGCTTGAGCTGGCATCCGGCCAGCCTCCAGCACCCCACGTGAACATCCCACTGCAGCCAACGCTACCGCCATCCCCATTCACCCAGGCACACAGCCACACGAGCCAAGGGAAGGCGGCGCGTCGTGATGCCGTGGGGAGGGGGCTGCGATGCAGGTCCACCCTCGTCCTTGCCCGTGACCACGAGGGTCCTGAGACCCACAGGGCCTGGGTCTCCTCACCCACTTGCCAGCACCGTGGCCATGGCCACCCGTGCGGGCTCTGCCTCCTCACCCATAAGAGCCC
>SJXQ01005471.1:243413-253924 GCA_006408695.1 Aepyceros melampus | reverse complement strand
GACAGCCCCCAGGGGCCCCCGCCCCAGGGGCTGGTCCCTCGCCTGGGGCTGCAATGCCACCAGAAAGGGATTCGGCAACCACAGGAGAGGAGGCGGACAGCTCACTCACATGCCCTGAGCGTCCTGAGAAAGATGGGGAGAGGGCCCCAGGGCCTCCTGCCACTTCCTCTGCTCACAGGCATGAAGTCCTGAAGCCACAGGCCAGAGAACACACAGCAAGGCCAGCTGAGGCCCACACTCGGGCCGCCTTGCTGCATCTCAAGACCCGGAAAGATGAATGGTTTCAAAAGGACACAGCTGCATTTTATTGTAGAAACTGCTACAATTAACTGCTAAGTCATTGTGAGATACATCACATTCTTAAAAATTAAGTTTATTACCTGTGTTCAAACGTCCCTCCACCAAAAAGCACTGCCCACAACAGCGACGTCCCCACGAAGAGAACCAGGACTCACGCCCACCTGCCGCTCGTGCCTGCGCTGTGAGCCCGTTTAGGGCCACACGCACCACAAAGCAAGCACACAGCGATTCTTCTGTTTCTGCTCAAGTCGCAGGTGCTCCAGGCAAGGCCCCCTCACACATTTTAGAGCAGGTTTCCAGGAGGCATTTTATTCCCTGGAGGCTGTGTCATCGTCAGAAGGGAACACAGGACTATGTGTGTCCGCACTAAAAAGGAATCCGGCGATTTCACTTTCTTGCCCTGCTATTTGCTCCTGCGCTGCTTGATTTTGCTAGTTTGTAACTCGGTTACTTGCTTGAATCACAAAAGCAGGACTCTTCTTTCCTCCTCCTGTCCTTTTTCTCTTTTTATTATAATTTACCTCCGTGAATATACCCAATTTGTTCACAGTAGGAAAAACCAGTCCTATTAAAACAGAAGTCACTTTGTCGGCAATGCCGGGAAAACAGCCCTGCCTCCTCCCATGGTAGGTGTCCCGACTCTCCCCAGCCTCCCACCTGGAAAGCTCTAGGCCCCTCCACCTGCCACCCAGCTACCAACTGCTGCAGGAAACAGCCGGACCGCCAAAGTCAGCTTTCCGGCTGGTCCTCACGGCAATCGACTAGGAAAAAATGGACACTATTAAGTGTCAAGAGTCTTGGATATCAAATTTTAAAAGGCCAATAACCTAATTAAATCAGGCCAAAGGATTTTAATAGCTATTTCTTCAAAGAGATATACAAATGGCCAATAAGCATGTGAAATGATGCTCAAAATCATTAGCCATCAGGGAAACTGAAATCACAAGATACCACTGCATGGCCACCAGGATGACTAGACTTCAACAACGCGGGAAACTGGAGCGTCTGTGATAGCCAATACGAGGGAAAACCCAGAAAGAACGAAGGCACGTGTGTGTACAAGTGAAATGCTTGGCTACACACCCGAAACTAAGACAACAGTGTAAACCAACTACACTCCAGTAAGAGTTAGAAAGAGAGAGAACAGAAGATTCCAAAGGGGAAGTACAACGCCCCAGCCCCTCTGGAAAACAGGCTGGCGGCTCCTTAAAAAGGTCAACGGACCACCCGACTCAGCAATTCCCCTCCCAGGGACACCCCCACAGAAATGAAAACATAAAAACCTGCATGTGTGTGAGTGTTCACGGCAGTTTTACTTGGAACAGCCGAAAAGAGGAAACACTCTAAATACCAACAGATGAATGGATAAATGACGCGGGGCCTACTCATACCATGGAAGATTGTCTGGCCCCAGAAAGGACTCCAGGATAGACACTCAACATGCATGAAACTTGAAAACATTAGGCTCAGTGAGAAAAGGCATTCTCAGAAGGCTACATGGTGTCAGACTCCATCTCATGAAGTTTCCAGAACAGGGAAATCCCCCGAGACAGCAGGAGACTAGTGGGTGCCTAGGGCCGGGGCAGGCAGCGGCCGCTAACAGGCCCGGGGCTTTCTCTCCGAGCTCTGAAACGGACTGCAGTGACAGCCACGGAACCCAACAAATGCACGGAAAACCACTCAAGTGCCTCAGACGCTTGAACAGTGAACTGTCTGGCATGGGCGTTATAGCTCAATAAGGACATCTTCAGAAGTCCTGGCATTTCTTAAAGGCTATCTATAACCCTAACTGCCTCCCGAGGCAGGCGGATCCGGTGAGTGGGCCCTTTGTTCCAGGGGACATCACGATGGACCTCGGCACGCAGAGATTTGATCAGAACCGAGGAGGCTGGTCGGCACTGCACGGGGCAAGGGCAGGGCTGGCTGTGGGAGAGCCCCCACGCCCTAGACAGCAGGGCCGTGGGAGAGCGATGCACGCCCCACCAGGGATGCCCAGGCTCATCACAGGAAGTAAAGCCCAGACAGAGGCTGTGTGGCTCCGGGCGTGTCTGTGGTTGGAGAGGCCCGCAGACAGACACGAGGCACACACCCGCCCCGAGGACACCATGACCCAGCGGTGCCCGTGGAGCCCTGCGCACGCGCCCAGGCAGCCACAGGAAGCCAAGCAACGCGCCCCCCCTGCACCAGGGCTGAAGACGGTTCCGGGACGAGATGTCACGCAGACGGACACCTCCAGCTCACATCCCAGCCTCGCTGAAAACACTCGCGCCCTCTGAGCTAGCCATTTCATTTCTGAGAATGTGTCCCAAAGAGACATTCCAGAATGCAACCAAATATTTATGCATTAAGATGGTCACCACAATATTACTGATATGTTAACAAAAAAGATAGGATCTGAATGTCTGATAACAGGGGACTGGGTGAATGAGAGGTACATCCGTCCGTTACTAACAGGAAATCCAGAAGTACCCTCAAAATGTTCGGGGAGAACTCTGGTGTTCCCAAGTCTACGGCGGGGAAGAGCGCGTGCAATCTCCTGCACGTCCTGTGACCAGCCCCCCGCAGCCCCTCCCTGACACAGAGCCCAGTCGTCTGTTAGTCACTTCACAAGGTCTAATTACACTGTTTTCCCTTCAATACCATTGATCCGCCAGCCAGGGCTGTGTGGCATTTAATTAAAGGAAAGGCTACTGCTATTTCGTGTTAACTATCTAAACCCTTTCAAGCAAATTAGGAGCTTGAGCTTCGCTTCTTTGCTTCCCAGAAGACTCGATGAGGACAGACCCTCGGTCTCCCACCACTTCTGTGTTAAGAAATACATATTTGCATGCAGAGCCGCACACCCTCCAGGGAGCAGCCACTGCTCCACTTGTCAACAGAGTCTGCTAAGGGGTCAGCAAGTAACATCATTCTGACGCTACAATGTCTGAAGGTCAACAGGGCAGCCACACAGTGGCCCCTGAGAGAGCCTTCTGCCTCATCTCTGTGTCTGGCTAGGACCCGAGGTCATCACGACCTCTCCTGGTTCCTGCTCTCCGGCGGGTGCTCGGCGTCTGCCACTCAAGAAATGCCCCCAGGACCAAACCCCACCCCCAGGAGTGCAGAGCAGAGAGGCGCCGGCGCCCAGCTGTCCCGAGGGACCCCGTCTGTGCTGTGACCCCGCAGGCCAGCAGGCCAGGCCCTAGCTCCCACGCAGTATGCAGAGACCTGGCAGACAGGAAGCTGATCCAGCCTGCAGGAAGGCTGCAGACAGCCTTGTCAGAGATAAGCTCAATTAATTTTAGATAAATGTGCAATGTAATTACAAAGGCAAAGCAACATAATCCCACAGGCCCCTGCATATAATTTCACGTGTAAACGCACAGAAGGGGGCCGGGTGGCAATGAGAGAGAGAAGACCCGGGCACATTCAAGAACTGACCATTTACGTTCCCGCTGTCGGGCCCACACCACGTGGCACTGCCAGGCAGGTGTCCCCATCCCAGGGCCACCAAGGCGCCCCCACCTGGAATGCCACCTGTCCTGGGATCTCCCCAGCAGTCCATGGCATCCACAGAACCACCTCCCTGGCTCCCAGCCTGCACCACCCACTTCTACCCTGCCAAAGCGATCAGCCCGTCCTGCTCCAGGACACACCTCTGCTCTCACCAGGAGCAGCATGGGGTTCCAGGTCTGTCTGTGCCCGACCAGGGGCTCCGCAAGGGCAGGGACTGCCTTACCACGTTCCTGTGCCCCAACCCCTGGCATCATGGCTGCACAGACAAGGCACCTGACAACCTGAAACCCCACCCTGCCAAGGGAGATGGGCAGGAGATGAGGGCTCTGGGCAGGCCGAAGGAGCTGCAGCTGTGGGCCCGTCACTGCATACCCTGGAACCCACACTCGTCATTACATACAGGTAGGGTGGCCATACAACACACTGTTTGAAGTAGGCATTGGGGGTCATAATGACAGAGGATGAGATGGCTGGATGGCATCACCGACTCGATGGACATGAGTCTGGGTAAACTCTGGGAGTTGGTGATGGACAGGGAGGCCTGGCGTTCTGCAATTCATGGGGTCACAAAGAGTCAGACACGACTGAGTGACTGAACTGAACTGAATTAATAATTATACCAGGACAACAGGAGTAAATGAGCACCTGGGCCTGTAGGCAGCCCGTGTGCCTTGGGGACTGTGTGGAGCCAGGGTAAGAAGGCTTCCTGGGACACTGAGGTCAAAGAGAAGATATAGAAAGACGCCTTCCAGACACGGAAGAGAGTGTGAAGGACTGTCTGCTGCTGGCACTCACCTACTGGAACAGCTGCTACACTGCGATCTGTCCTGCCATCAGCATATCTTATACTTCAGTACACACGTCAGTGTCTCCACTATTCACAGGCATTAAGTAAAGATTAACCATCAACAGTCCAGCATTAGGAGTGCCTATGTCTGGAAGGAGCAGAAGGATGAGCAAGTCATTAAGAGGCTGGTTACGAAAGGCATTAAATACCAGGAGTCTGATCTCCGTCCTGGAAGCAGCAGGGAGCTGTTAAAGCCGAGGAGAAAGTGGTGCTTCGGCTTGGCTCACCCCCTGCTAGTGCACGGGACGTGTTAGAGGGAAGAGGGACCCAAGGAGACCAGTTGGAGGCTCCTTCAGTGATGAGTAGGAATAAGAAAGGTCTGAGCCAGGGCAGGCCCATCAAAGGCAGAAAAGAAAGAAGGAAGGAGGCGACACAGGAGCATTCTGACGGAACGAGAACAGACAGGCTTCAGCAATAACTAGATATCAAGACACAAAGGCAAAGACTCGACAATGACTCGCAAATCTGCCCTGAGGAAAAGGGATAATCACAGAGTTACAACTGTGACTTAAAGAGGAAGTGGAGAGGAGGAGCCAGCCTAGCAAAGGAGAAGAGAAATGGGATGGGGATTAAGAGGGCTGGGCCATCACAAGTGACAAACCCGCAGCTAACACCACGCTCAACGGTGAGAGCCGAGAGCACGCTCTCTAAGATCAGGAGCAAGGCCGGCAAGCCCACTCTCACCGCTTCTACTCAACACAGCATTGGAAGCCCTAGCCACAGCAATCAGAGAAGAAAAAGAAATAAAAGGAATCCAAACTGGAAAGGAAGAAGTAACTGTCACTGTCTGCAGATGACACACATGGAAAATCCTAAAGCTGCCGCCAGAAAGCTACTGGAGCTCATAATGGATCTGTTAACGTTGTAGGATACAAAATTAACACACAGAAACCTGCTGCACTTCTGTATTCTAAAACAGAAAGAAAAGTTAAGGAAGCAATCCCACTCACCATTACATCAAAATGAAACACCAAAAATAAACCTACCCAAGGAGGCAAAAGACATGTACTTGGAAAGCTGTAAGACACCAATGAAGTAAGCAGAAGACAAAACAAACAGAGAGACGTCGTGTGTTCTTGGGTTGGGAATTAATACTGTTAATATGACCATACCCAAGGCAATCTGCAGATTCAGTGCAATCTCTATCAAAATACCAAGGACGTTTTTCACAGAAGTAGATCAAATCAATTTAAAATTTGTGTGGAAACACAAAAGACCCCAAATAGCCAGAACGATCCTGAGAAAGAACAGAGCTGGAGGAATCACCCTCCCTGACTTCAGACTATACTGCAAAACTACAGTAATCAAAGCAGTGTGGTACTGGCACAAAAACAGACCCACAGCTCAACGGGACAGGATACACAGCCCAGCAGCAAACCTGCACCCTCGGGCCAAGCAGTCTATGCTGGAGAGGCAAGGACATACAGCGGAGAAGAGACAGCCCTTTAATAAGTGACTCTGGGAAAACCGGACAGCTACATGCAAATGAAGAAACTAGAACATTCTCTTAACACCACAAACAAAAATGAACTCAAAAAGGATCAGACACCTAATGTAAGAATGAACCATAAAACTCCCAGAGGAGAAACACAGGCAGAACACTTTTTTTACATAAATCATAGCAATATTTTTTTGATCTGTCTCCTAAAGCAAAGAAAATGAAAGCCAAAATCAACAAATGCGACCTAATTAAACTTAAAAGCTTGTGCACAGTAAAGGGAGCCACTGCCAAAGGGAAAACACAAGCTACTGAACGTGAAAAAGCGTTTGCAAATGATATGACTGATAAGGGGTTAATATCCAAAACATACAAAGAGCTCATACAACTCGACCCAAAAAATCTCCAAAAAGAAAAAAAAGGCCAGGGGCTTCCCTGGTAGCTCAGCTGTAAAGAATCAGCGCAGGAGACACGGGTGCTAATAAGCCCATGCGCCACAGCCACTGGTCTGCGCTCCAGAGCTCGGGGGCTGCGAGCGCCAGGCCCACGGGCAGGACCTCCTGACGCCCACACGTTCTAGAGCCGGCTCGGCAACCAGAGAAGCCAGCGCAGTGAGCAGGTCAAGCACCGCAACTAGACAGCAGGCCCCGATCGCCACAGCTAGGGAAGCCCCCGCAGCAACGAAGCCCCAGGACAACCAAAAGTAAACAAACACATGCGATCGCTTTCTAAACACGGGCAGAAGACCTCCAGAGAGGAAATGCAGACGGCCAACAGGCACCTGAGAACACACTCCATGCTGTCAGTCATCAGAACAGCGCAAATCAAAACCACAATGTGATATCACCTCACACCTGTCAGAATGGCCATCACCAAGAAGAACACAAAATAAAATACTAGCCAGGACGTGAAGCTGAGGGACACAACGTTCAGTCCAGAGCAAACCCTAACCATCCCTGCCCCACCATAAGCACGTTAGGAACGTGACCGGGGGTAGAGGCAGAGTGTGGATGGAGCATCAGAGAATCAATGAACACAGAGAGAGAGACAGGGACAAAAGTGGGAAAAGGAAGAGTCTGAAAACACAGAAGCGTGCTCACCAAGGGGCGGATCAACCCCTTCTAGCTGCTGGCTTCCTTCAGGCACTTGGCTGCTAAGCTCTGGGCCTTGGCGGCCCCTTGAAGTGCCTCCCCCAGCCTGGAAGGCTGCTGGGGAAGCAGGTCCCGAGGAGCAGCCCTGGCACCAGGCACACAGACAGCCTCCCAGGCCGATGGGGCCTCGCTCGAGGCGGCGGAGGGGCAGGGAGACCTGGGCCAAGGCTGAGCTGGCCGCCCTGCAGCCCCCCGGGCAGCTCACGGTGCAGCTGGCACAGCAGAGCTAGGCTCACATCAGGCAAGAGGGATGGGCTTGGGCACAGTGCCAACAGGGGGAGAAGAGGAGCTGACACAGGCTTGGCTGGGAGTCTGGAGTCAGGAGAACAGTGACCATCAGTGTTCACGGGCACCCAGCAAGGAGCAAGGTGAGCAGGTCTGGGCAAGTGCAGGGGCCTCGGCAAGCCAGACTAAGGACAAGCCCCCCAGGGGGCTAACGGGCAGAACCAAGAACTCAGACTTCATGCAATCTGGAGTGGGGCAGCCTTCAACCAGCCAGGGAGCTCCTGCCAGGCGGGCGCCCACAGGCCCTCTCCCCTGGAAGAGGGGGCCTCTGTAACCCCGAGAGTGACACCGTGCCCACCCCCAGGCTCAAACCAGCAAGACGGAACCACAACCCAGTCAGCGGGCACCTCCTGACCGGCTTGCGCTCCTCCTCACTCCAACAGACCATCACCCCCCCAAGGGCAGAGCCCCTCTGCGTCCCCTCACAGGCCACAGCAGATGCCAACAGATATGTTTTTAAGGTTTGGGTTTTTTTTTTACTGAGATATAATTGACATACCATAAAATTTAACGCACACACGTCAGTGGGATTTAGCACACTCCCAGAATTGGGCAGCCGTCAGTTGCCACCATCCAGTTCCAGAGCATTTCATCGCCCCACCCACAAGCAGACCCCAGACCCAGTAGCAGGCCCTCCCCACGGCCCCACGCAGACCCTGGAAGCAGCTCCCTGCCTCTGTCTCTATGGACCTACCTGTCCTGGACACTTCACATCACTGTGCCTTTTGACGGGCATCTTGTACTGAGCGGAATGTTTTCAGGGTTCATCCACACGGGAGCCGGTGTCAGAACTTCCCTCCTTTTTACAGCAGAACGCTGTTCCGTTGCATAGACGGACCACGTCCTATTTATCCATTCATCATTCGATGGGCAGTTGGGTTGTTTCTACTTTGCGGGCGATTATAAATGCTGCTGCCATAAATATTCACATATAAGTTTTTGTGTGAATACAAGTTTTCAGTTCTCCAGAGTATATACTCACCTAGGGGGTGTAGCTGCTGAGTCACAGGCAGCTCTAAGGTAAACTGTTTGAGGAACTGTCAGACTCCCAACACGGCTGCCTCGTTTCACACCCCGCCCTCAGGGTGTGATACAGGGTTTGGGTTTCTCCACGTCCTCACCAACACTTGTTAGGGTCTGTCTTTTCTATCACACCTAGTGGGTGTGACAAGTACATTTTTTTGAATGAAAGTGAAAGTAAAAGCCGCTCAGTCATGTCTGACTCTTTGTGATCCCGTGGACTACACAGTCCATGGAATTCTCCAGGCCAGATAATGGAGTGAGTAGCCTTTCCCTTCTCCAGGGCATCTTCCCAAGCCAGGGATCAAACCCAGGTCTCCTGCATTGCAGGTGGATTCTTTACCAGCTGAGCCCCCAGGGACAATGGTTATTTCTCAAAATCTTGGGTCTAGTTTTACCCCTCCCTAAAGGGCTCTGCAAACTGTATTTCTATTGTGAACTTCACACATGTGCGCACGCACGCACACACACACACACACACACACACAGTCACCATGCTGCCATCAGCCCTGACACAGCAAGCCCACAACTGCAGAACACTCAGCAGCGCTCCCCAACAACAACCCCGGCACCGGTCCGCTCAGCCCTGGCAGCACACGCATTCCCAACCTTAACCCGAGAGGGCGGGAAGGAGCCCCCACAGGGTCCTCAGCCCCGAGCTCCCCCCCACCCCGTCCACACACGCGGCAGGAGGGCAGACCCTGCCCACCATGCACAAGGCCGGCCACACGGCAGGCGTGCAAAACAGCTGCGTGGACGAAAACACAGGAAGGAGAGTGCAGCTGTTCCCGGGCCGCCTAACTCCCTCCGGGTGCTCCCGAGAGAGGCAGCGTCAGCAGCTGCTACTCACCTGAACTCGTCCAGAGTCACTTGGTGGCATGTATAGGCAACAGGGATAGCGGAAAGGAAGACGTGGGGGACGAGTTCTGCAACCTGCCGCCACCCCACACAGAGGGAGCACCAACGTCCCAACAGGGGAAGCGGCCGGCAGGGCTCACAGGGGAGGCCGACTGCATCTGACTCAGCCCCTCCCTGAGTCCTTTCGAGCCTTTCAGGAGGAAGTGAAAGCCCCAAAGAGCTTCAGGAGCCATCCTATCCCTCCCTTTGAGTGAGGCGGAGACAATCAGCGAGTTGGGTACCGCAACCCCCAGGCCTGGCCGCCCCACCGGCCACCCCACCACCCAGCCTCTCCTGCTGGGATGCAGCAGGCAGCGGGCGGCACCAGCCGACCAGCCCAGGACAGGGGACCTGTTCTCGAGCAGAGAGGACAGAGGCTGCGGCTCCCTCAACAGCAAGTGGGGGGTGCCGACAGCACATGGTGGCCGCCTCGGTGGGGAATGGGACCGGACCAGGCCACGTGGAGGGCAGAGACAAGCCCACTGCCCCCCGCCCCCCGCCTCGTCAGCCCAGAATTCCTGAGGAAGGCTGATCCTCGGACTCGGCCGAAGGAGGAAGTCAGCCTGGCGAAGGGCCCGGCTGTCACCGACGGCAGAGCCATGACAGAGCCATGACAGAGCCAGCTGCAAGCCGGAGCCCACCTGCCAGGCGGAGCCCACCTGGATCCGGGGAACCGCCTGCCAGGAGGACGGAGCCGCGCTGTGGCGGCCAGAGCCAGACCTGCGGGAGAGCCGGCCCACCGTCTGGGGCTGGAAGAACACTCCGCTGCCGGAACAGGTGGGTCCCTGCCTACAACCGTAGATGAATCACGCCCACGACGGCCTCCTGAGAGTGCCCACTCCTGCTCTCCTTGCAGGTGAGGCCAAGGCATGTGTCCAGCAGGGCGGGGGAGGGGGCGCACTGTGAAGGGTGCCCCTGAGGCTCCCGCGACCACGAGAGGCTGTCGGAGTGCAGGAAGAGCCTCGTGAAGCTCTACCGTCTGGGGAGGAGGGGGCGTACCCCCCTTATGGTGGGTGGAGACCCACTCGGGAAGAGGCGACAGAGCGGAACACAGACTGCTCAGCCCTGCAGACCGCAG
>SJXQ01005471.1:209806-217306 GCA_006408695.1 Aepyceros melampus | reverse complement strand
GGAGAAGGCGCCCTACACTGGGGAGCCAGACAGCAGAAACACAGAGCAGCGCGGGCCAGAGCAGCGCAAGACGGCTTGGAAGGAGCCGCAGCAGAAAAAATAAATGCCAGCTAAAGAGCGCACTGAGAGAGGCAAATCTAAGTTTACAGGATTAGGGAACATTTTCCTGTAAACTGACGGCTGTTCCTAAATTTAACGGCAGTAGATAATGAAACAAGGATCAAGAAATCCACCCAGAGGAGTGAGCGAGCTGGCGGCATCTTTAAAACACTGGGAGACTTTCTCCTGGTCCTTTCAGGATCCACTGAAAGCTGGGGTCTCAAAGGCAAGCACGACACAGCGCCTCCGGCAATCCGAGGGCAGAAGCCCCAGCAGGGCAGCCCAGCAAAGGGGAGCCGGCTCACCGGCCAGCAGGGAGGCCCGCGGAGGCAGATGGAGGCCAAGTGTCAGACAAAGCAACCAAGCGTGGGACCTCCCAGAGCCAAGGAGCCCACATGCCTCCCAGGCCAGCAGCCCCAGGGGGCCTCCCGATATCCTCGGGAGTCTGAACGTCGCGGGTCTGTTTCCCACCCCCAGCCAACTCCAAACAGCCCCATTAGGCTTGAGCCTGCTGCTACCACAGACTGCAGAGAAGGGCCAGTGCCCCAGGAGTGGGGGGCAAGGAGCCCAAGCTCCTTTCAGACCCCTAAATGCACAGGGAGCTCCAAACACCTGCGGGTCAAAGCAAGGCCAACCCGCCTGCAGCTGCATCTGCGAGCATTACCCCATGCGGCCGCCGGCAGCCCCCAGTGGGATTAGCGCAGAGGAGCAAGAGCCAGATGAACCTCCCCAGCGCATGGCTCTCATCGTTCCTCTCCCAGAACCCGTCTGCACCGCTCTCGACCGCCCATCGCGGAGTCCAAGGCTTTCAGGCCTCGGCTGACCTCTGCCTGACTCCTGGAGTCTGTGGATGAGGGAGGAGGCTGAGACCAAGGATGGAGGCGTCACCAGGTGGCCTGAAGGGGGATAGGCAGGCGGAGAATCCACCGTCTCAGCATCTCTGCTCCATCCCACTGCACCACGGCGCCTGCCAGCCCAACTCCTCCTTCTGATGGGCCAGACCTCCCAACCTCGGCCGTCAGCGCCCCAGGCTCCTCCGACCACCGTCGTCCCTGCCCTGCGGCAGCTCAGGACAAGGACCAGCGCCCTCAGATGCCCGGGCTCTGCACGCTGGCTCTGCTGGCTGGGGGCCCCAAGACAGCGACGGCACGGCACACAGCTCCCACAGGTGCTGTCTGCTGCTCAGCTCTGCGCCCCGGCCTTCCTCTGTACTCTGACCGTGCTGGTCACCCTCCAGGCACGCCCGCAGGACCAGCTCCAGGGAAGCGAAAGGGAACGCGCCCCCCACGAAGGGACCACGCAGCGTCGCCACTTTAGCAGGTCCAGCTGCTCACACACTAGCCCGGCCTCTCTTACGAGCCCGATGCCGACGGCACGAAGTAGAAAGTGTCTGAGCTGCCCTCACCGCACTCACGTGCGGGCAGTCACGGGTCTGACCTGCCGTACTTGCTGGGAGGTAACTGACCCTGTAATTGAAGGACGTCTAACCGGAAGGCATGCCTGAAGAGGGGTGACGCAGAGAGGGAAGGCCTGGCTCCTCGCCGGATCACACGGGTCAGAATCCTCCACCGCGTAACCGCTGCGGAACTGAACGTCGGCAACCTCCTGAGGACCAGACTCCTGGCAGTTCTTCTGCATTAAGAACATTTCTGATTGAGGTGTAACTGGTATATTACAGCACAGCTTCATGACTCAATACCTGTATATGAAACGGTCACCACCCACCACCAAATAATAGTCACAAAATCGGTCTTCCTTATGATGAGAATGTCTACGGTTCCTTAGCCACTTTCAAACATGCAATACCTGAAATGTATTTTATATCTGGACTACTTTGTATTTTGTCTCCCTTCCCCCATTCCACCCCCCACCCCCCACCCCTGGAAACCACAGGTCTGCTCTCTGCATCTCTGAGCTCCGTTGCTCGTTTTTGGTTTAGATTCCACAAATAAGAGAGACTGTGTGGAATCTGTCTTCCTCTGACTTACTTCATCACCATAATGCCCTCAAGGCCCAGCCATTTGCTGCAATCGGCACACTTCATCCTTTCATGGTTGAATGGCACCCCTCTGTGCACGTCCGATGTCTTCCCCGACTCGCCCACTGATGGACACCTAGGTTATTTCCACGTCTCGGTTTACTGTAAACAAGGCTGCGATTAACACAGGTGCACACGTTTCTTTCTGAGTTAACGTTTTCATTTCCTCTGGATAAACGTCCGCGAGTGGAACTGCTGGAGAGCGGCTGCTCCGTCTCCATTAAGGGCGCTGTAGGCGGGGCACTCACTGCGGTGGCCACCACTGACCTGCGCAGTGGGAAGCGGTTAACCGCGGTCCAGCGGGAAATAGTCTGCCTGCCAGTGCAGGAGACACCGGTTCAAGTCCTGGCCCGGGAAGATCCCACACGCCGTGAGCCTGTGCGCCGTAACCCCCGAGCCTGTGCTCTCGAGCCGGGAGCCCCAAGGATGGAGCCCACGCACTGAAGCTGCAGAAGCCCACACACCCTGGAGCCCGCGCCCCCCAGCAAGAGTCGCCGCCGCAGCGAGGGGCCCACACACCACCGCCAGGAAAGCCCGGGTGCGGCCACCAAGACCAGCACAGCCACGGGCAGACAGACACGATCGGGAAACACTCAGCAGGGTTCTCTACCCGCGGTATGTGTCAGGGAACTGCACCTCGATTTTTCAAAAAGGAGCATTTTACTTGCTGGAACGGCTGACGACTGACATGCCACGCTGACACTCGTGAATGAGGCGATGACCACGTGCGTGCCAGGCACCGCCTATCCTCAGGCGCCCCACCGTGGGTGAAGCAAGGGAGGGGCACATGAGGGCAACGCGTGTCCACTTGTAATTCACAACGAGCAGGGGCGGGGGCGACACGTACACGCACCCACATACACTTGCCTGAATTCACACAGAGCACCTCTGAAAGGAGGTGAGAAACAGGAGCGGAGCTGCTGGCACGACAGCTATTTGTCATCATGTAAGCCCTTAGGGACCATGTGAAATTTTTAACATTGCATGATGTAGCTTTTTCAATTAAAAAAAAAAACACAGTAACAAAGAATATGAGTGAAATCACCAATTCCCAAACTTTAAGTGCTCTCAACCCGCCTCCTCCTGCAGACTCTCAAAGAACAACGTTTCTGCTTGTAGATTTAGAGTACATATTTCGAATACTATAGTTTTGATTAAGCATATAAATTAGATGTTGATTTAGACAGATATACAGTTTTAATAACAATTTTAAATAAAGATCATTTTCAAAACATTATACAGCCATTAAAAATGATGGTTATGAAGATGTAGCAACATGAGAAAGGCGTATGACGTGATAATATCTGAATGGGTAACGCGAGTGTCTGCACCCTCGCTGTCTGAGTGCAGAGAGGCGTGGGGGCTCTGCTGGGCGCAGGCCGTGATGGGAATCAGCACCAGAGCCGGGAAGCCTGCCGCCCTGCCCAGACCCCTCTCACAGGACAACCTCTCAAACCCAGGCGCCGGCGGGCGCCACTGAGACCCACATCACTCTGCGACAAAGGTCCGTCTCGTCAAAGCTGTGGTTTTCCCTGTAGTCATGTATGGGTGTGAGAGCTGGACCACAGAGAAGGCTGAGCGCCGAAGAACTGATGCTTTTGAACTGTGGTATTGGAGAAGACTCTTGAGAGTCCCTTGGACTGCAAGGAGATCCAACCAGTCCATTCTAAAGGAGATCAGTCCTGAATATTCATTGGAAGGACTGATGCTGGAGCTGAAGCTCCAATACTTTGCCACCTGATGCAAAGAGCTGACTCACTGGAAAAGACCCTGATGCCGGGAAAGAGCGAAGGCAGGAGGAGAAGGGGGCGACAGAGGACGAGATGGCTGGATGGCATCACTGACTCGATGGACATGAGCCTGAGCAAGCTCCTGGACACACAGAAGCCTGGGGCGCTGCAGTCCACAGGGTCGCAAGGAGTCGGACACGACTTAGCGACTGAGCAGCAGCAGCAGGTGGAGAAACTGACTCTTGAAGAAGTTTGGGGGAAAAACAGCCCAGGTCATTCTGCCAGGCGACGGGAAAGCATGGCCGTGACCTGACTAACCCTGAGGCCCATACGCCTGTCCCGAGAGGTGGGACCCGGGGGCAAGGTGGCTGACAGTCAACAGCTGCTGCCTTTCCTACGTGGTTACTCCTACTTCTAGAACCTAAAACAACACACCCGCTAAAATGCAGCTTTAAAAAGACATTCTGAACTAATCTTTTCAGACTCTCTTATGCTAAGAAAAAGGACATCTCATTTTTTAAGCACTTTACGCCAACCTGAACTTTTTCCCTTTCGGACCCATTTGAGCACCGACTGAGCCTCACCTGAAAGCCTTCAGTCTGTGTTAACGTCTCAGGAGTCAGCTCACAACCAGAACCAGGGGCTCGCCCGGCAGCGCTTCATCCCTCCCGACAGACGCAGGACAGACGGCCTTCTTCACTTCCCGACACCAAGTCCAGCGCTCCCGCGTTCCTGACACCTTCCTGTGCCCTGCCCCGTGCTGAGGCCGACCTGCGCGACCTGCACCTCTGCGCATCAGGAACCTCCCAGTCTCCCTACCTGGGTCACGTGTGATTATCCGCAGCACACCTCTAGGCGCGCCCATCCCAGGCCGGCACAGTGACCGCGGCGTGCAGGGGGGCCCAGGCCTCAGGCAGGCCCTACTCCTCCTCTGAGTCTCAGCCTCTCACATGCAAACAGGGGTGCTCTACTGACGGCTTAGGGTCGGTACAGAACCCATGAGAACACCCGTGGGAAGAGAGGCCTTCCTCCCTGCGGAGGGCCGGGTGGCACCACGTGGGCACCAAGTGGGGCCACATCCCATCGAGCAGAATGGCTGCTGCAGACCGCGCAGGGGCAGGGCCCTCAGAAAGGGCCCAGGGACTCCCCGCTCCTCCTGCTGCGGGGGACGGCAGGAAGGCGCCGTCTGCGAACCTCAGCAGGTACAGACTCTGCCTCCAGGGCCTGGACCGTGGACCTCTCAGCCACCAGGACTGCGAGAAGTGAATGTGGTGGCCACCCAGCCGGGGCGGTTCTGCCCCCAGCTGCCCAAGCCGACCGAGACGGCTGCAGTGCGTATTTAGTCGGCAGTCGTGTCCGACTCTTCGCTACCTTATGGACTGCAGCCCACCAGGCTCCTCAATCCATGCGATTCTCCAGGCAAGAATACTGGACTGGGTTGCCATTTCCTCCTCCAGAGGATCTTCCCGACGCAGGGATCAAACTCACGTCTCCAGCACTGCAAGCGACTCTTAATCACTGAGCCACCTGGGAGGCCTAGACGACAGTAGGGTCACAGCAATAAAGCCTCCCTACCTTTCCGTGATGATCAGAGCGAAGGGCCCACGGGCCTGGGCGGGGCAGGTCAGGGTCCTCAGCATGGGCGAGGAGGAGCACGCCCCACGGGCAGGTGGCCTACGCTGCAGATGCGCCTGTACACACTTGCACCCCATCAACTCATGGCTCGCAGAGCGGAGCTTTCAAATGCACGCGGGGTTGAGCCAAGCAGGTGACCACCGCCCCCGGGCGCCGTCTAGTGAAAAGCAAAGCACCTCCTGCTGCGGAGCGCAGAGTGGACGGGACTTCCCGTTCGGGCGGCTCTCGCTCCTCCTCCGCCCTGTCTGGTCCCGTCAGCCGCATCAGGTTAGTTTCCTGACCCGCCACGCTAGAGTCCCGCTGCTCATCAGCTTCCACCTGCTCTTCTGCCGCACAGGCCCCCACCATGTCCAGCCTCTCCCGCCCACAGTCCCTACAACACGCTGCTGTGTTCCCTGCAGTGAAGAGATGACAACTCCAGCCCTGCGACAACCACAGCGGGCCTGGGAGTGAGAAAGTCAAAACAGCACCCAACCACTCTCCTCCACTTTCGCGCTGCTCACCGTTAACAGGCGCAACTTCCCTTCCTGCCTGTGAGCACCAACCAGACAGACGGACAGACGGCAGAAGAAGGGAAACCATCGAGGGAGGGTCGCACTCAGGCCCAGGGTCCCCCAGGAAGGAGGGCGACCAACCACTCCAGGAAGAAGCACAGGCTGAGAAGGGCCTGTGTCTGCAAACGCAGACAAGGGGACTCAGGAGGGTGTGGACGGTCACTGTGCCCTGCCTTTCTGAGCTCCTTCTCAGGGATCCCATGTATTTCCAGGAACCTGACACGGAGCAAGCACTCAAATCCAGCGATCACCACCACCTCACCATCACCCCTCACCACCATCACCACCAAATCACCACCATGACCCCCCCGCCGCCACCACCAAAGCCACCACTGCCACCCTCTCAGAGCCCCTGACTTGATTCTAAAGACATCAAACAATCCGGCTGCCGTGTGGCCCACACTCTCCGTTCCCACAGTGAATTTCAATCACTCCCAATCTCTTTGCTTTTCCCTTCTTCAGAAAATCTTCTTTATTCTAGCTTCATCTGGCAAGTTTACAGGATGGGAAATAGGATCTGTGGTCACAGAACCTGCCAGCCCCCCAGCAGAACACACGCCCCATGTGTCCAGGCCAGGACTAGGGAGAAGCAAGACATCCTATCTGCTCAGCAGCTGCCACAAGGGCGGCCCCAGGAGGAAGCTGGGCTCCGGCCCTCACGCAGCCAAGCCCAACCCACAGCCACCCGCTCCGGGTCTGGCCGGCCGAGGGCTGCCCACACCAGACCCACGTGGCCACCTATCATGTCTCCCCACCGGGGCGCCCATCCTCCCCGTCCTTGGGCGATGGGCAACGATTCAGGGACATAACCACACTCTTCTCAGTTAACACATCTTTATATCCTTTCTTTGCTCGATTTTGTGCTCAGCTCAGCTTTACGTATCAGTTCGAAGGAATGGTGGTCATTCTCATTCTTTTTTTATTAATAGGTTCCAAGAATCTTAAATTATCTTAAAACAAAAATGTTACCTTCTTTGCACTTTCCAGGACTACACACCTAGCTAGTTGTCAGTTTGTGGCCCCCTGGAGCCTCAGCTACATTTTGTGGGAAAAACAGGACATAAGAGGGTTCATTCTAAATGCCATGTCTTTGACTTTGAAAATTCAAGGTCCATTTATTCCCTCAGTTGAAAGCAATTCAACCATTTTCTGGTCTCCACTGTGTGGTGGGGACCCTCCTGGACACCAGCATGGGTTAAGAGCTGCAGTATATGAAAGACATCCCTGACCTCCAGGAACCGGAGGGCTGGTGAGCTGCAGACTCGCACGTGCCTCAGAGGCAACAGAGCTGGCTGTCAGCCCACAGCCATCAGCTTCCTCCTCCCTGTGGCCAGGCCCCACTGCACAGTGCCGCCGGCTGGGCCCACGGGACCCCTACTTCTCAGTGCCACAGCTGGGGGGGGGGGGGGGGGCCCCGGCCCCCCCCCCCGCCCACCCCCCCCTC
>SJXQ01005471.1:182211-198184 GCA_006408695.1 Aepyceros melampus | reverse complement strand
TGGCACCTTGGGCGTGGCCTTGAGCAAGCTGCAAAGCAAAAGCGGTCTGTACTCACGCCCTGGGGGCTGAGCGTGCTCACCCCTGGACGGGAGAGCAGCCCCGGGACAGTCACGCTGCATCTGTGCCCCAGAGACCAACGCCTGAGGACACGCAGCAACGCCCCGGGCCCACAGATCTCTCGCCCCAACACCTTTGCAGACGTCCAGCGGCAGCAGCTGGGGCTGCGGGCAGGGGAGACTGTTCACAGGACACGGGCCCTCGGCAGGGAGGTCTGGATACGGGACAATTTCAAGGATCCCGCACAGTGTGGCAGCACCCAACACGGGCTCCACCGAGCATCGGGAGCTTGTCCTCACACACTCGGTCCTCCAGGGCCAGCCCTGCCCCGCACCTGCCTCTAGACAAGGAGCCCAGACACAGGCTGAGCAAGCTGCAGGCAGCGGGCAGAGAACACATATGCCACCCAACCTGCGTCAGCTACAGGGAGTGAAAACACTTCTCTCGGGGGCTTTCTGCTTTTCTGATGGGGTCCTCTCTCAGGTGGTTCAGACAGTAAAGAATCTGCCTGCAATGCAGGAGACCCGGGTTCAATTCCTGGGTCGGGAAGATCCCCTGGAGGAGGAAATGGCCACGCACTCCCGTAGTCCTGCCTGGAGGAGTCCATGGCGAGGAGCCTGGCGGGCTACCGTCCACAGGGCCACAGAGAGGAGGACACGACTGAGCGGCTGACACGCTCCTTTCAGCACAGAAGGGTTTGATTTTGGTGACAGCATCCAGCTTCTCGCTTCGCTGCCGCTGCTTTCAGTGCCCTAAGCAGCCGTGGCCAGACCCAAGTTCACAGAGGTATGCCAGGCCCCGCCCCAGCCCAGGCGCCCTGCAAAGGCTGCTCTCCTCCGCCCTCCTCTGCCCTCCTCTGCGTGGAGCCACCTCCCTCAGAGGCTGGGCTGTGAAAGGCCAGGAGTGCCCCTCGTAAAGCAATCGCTTGATTCGTGCTGGCTGAATGAAGGGCACTCTCCTCCCCATCGGGAATGCCAGGGACTTGGGGGGTCACCACACCCCCCAGGCCCAGCCTGAGAACAGCCTCACGCAACCCGAGGTCACTTACGTGCCGTGGACCAGGGGATCGAAGGGCGGGTGCTGAGCGCCATACACGTGCTGGATGCTGTTCAGAAAGGAAGGAGAATAAATTAGCTTCTCCGCGGCATTCACGAGGGCCCCATGGACTCAGAAGCAGGCCAGCTCCTCGAACCGGTGCCAGAGGGGGCAACCCTGGCCACCACAGGGCCCCCAGGGCCCGTCGGGAAGGCTGAAAGATGCTAGGCAAGGCCACCCCCCCACACAAGCAGGGCACTCAGCCTCACGGCGAACGGGCCTCAGTGAGGCACCCACGGCCCCAAGGGCGTCCCCACAGGGCATGGGGCATTGGTCAGCCTCTGCTCCTGTTCCTAAAAGACTGACCCAGACACACCCTTTGAGAAGCTCTCACCGGGCACCACTCTGCCCAGAGATGGAATACAGAATTACAAACACAACTGTGTTAAAAGACTGCATGGTTTCATTATAAAGTCTGTGCTCATCAGAGCAGATCTGGGAAAAAAGCGGGGACATAAGAATTTACGTGGCACACTGGCCAGCTGAGAGACCCAGCACACACCCCTTCCTCCCCCTGCCGCCCGGCCAGGGGGCCCGAGGCAGGCCAGTCGCAGAGACAGAGGTGAGAGGCTTGGCGGGCACAACCCTGACCCTCAGCGCTCCCCTCTTCTTGTTCAGAACACACACGTGAGGCCAAGAGGAGCCCGGCCATCTGCCATGAGAAGCAACCCGAGAAATAAAGCCCCTCGTGATGGATGGGGGGGGTGGGGGGTGCTTAGAATGAAGATGGGAAGACAGCGGGACTCCGGCAGCTTGGAGCTGTTAGCGCTCAACCTTGGACCACTCCCTAGACGTCTGTGGCATGAAATAAACAAGCCCCTGTTTGCTGAAGCCACGGGCAGTCAAGAGTCCTAACTGCTGTGGTCCACGTGGAACAGACAGCCTCTGTAACCCCGATGCAGAGCCTTGCAGAGTGCCCGTGCGCCCAGTCGCTCCGTCGTGCCCGACTCTGTGACCCCATGGACTGCAGCCCGCCAAGCTCCTCTGTGCGTGGGGTTTTTCAAGCATGAATACTGCAGTGGGCTGCCATTCCCTCCTCCATGCAGGGCGCGTGTATGTAAAGATACATACAGACACGGAGGAGCTTAGTATATAGATAAGTCGTCTTAGCTTTTTAAAACAAAATGAAATCCTACCTTGCTTACTCGGTAATATATCAATATCACAACTATTTCCCCATATATCAATCTACTTAAATACCTGTACTTTATACTATGTGATACACATGAAAGACACATGCAGCATATTCACACTTTAAAACCTAACACTGCAGGCACAAGGGGTTTCCCCAGACATTTCTCTGCAATTCCCACAAATCTGTAATCATTTCCAAGCTTCCCAAGGTTTCAAAAATCATAACAACATGAGCACCGCCTCCCTGGACAACCTCACCTCTGATTTCACATCGCCCCACCATTATGGTTACATGGTAATTGGTTTTGCCACTGTTGATTGTGAACTCTTTATTTAAAACTGTGTGTGGTTATAAAGAGAGCAATAAACTTCTCTGGGGACAACACTGTCACACAAATATAACTTCGTGAAGATAAAGTCCCAGAGAAGGCAGGCCAGGAACACGAAGGATACACGTGTATCCACGGCATAAACGGCTGACCCCTGAACCATGTGGAGGCTGGGGTGCAGACCTCCGCACAGCAGACAGGCTGAGTGTGACTTCTGGTTGGCCCTCCTGACCCGCAGTTCCTCCCGATCTGTGGTTCTGTGTGCCCAGCTTCAGGCCACCTGGATGGTGTTGGGCTGTAGTATTTACTACTGAAAAACACCCCTCTGTAAGTGGACCCACGTGGTTCAAACCCATGTTATCCAAGGGTCCAGTGCAGAGATCACTGCTGTCTGATGGGAAGAAGGAAGTGTAGACGCTGATCGTGTACCTTCTCGATTATTAGGGAGGCTGAGCCATCTTGAAACATCCTTTGTCCATCTGTGCTTTCATAAACCACCTGTTTGAACTCTCAGTCTATTTCTAAGAGGTGTCCACTCTTATTTCACTGATTTGTAAAAACCTCTTTGTAAACAGGACTCCTCTGTCATTGAGGCAGTGAGGTGGGCAGAATCAGTTCAGTTCAGTCGCTCAGTCATGTCCGACTCTTTGCGACCCCTGAATCGCAGTACGCCAGGCCTCCCTGTCCATTGCCAACTCCTGGAGTTCACTCAGACTCACGTTCATCGAATCAGTGATGCCATCCAGCCATCTCATCCTTGGTCGTCCCCTTCTCCTCCTGCCCCCAATCCCTCCCAGCATCAGGGTCTTTTCCAATGAATCAACTCTTCACATGAGGTGGCCAAAGTACTGGAGTTTCAGCTTTAGCATCAGTCCTTCCAATGAACACCTAGGACTGATCTCCTTTAGGATGGACTGGTTGGATCTCCTTGCAGTCCAAGGGACTCTTAAGAGTCTTCTCCAGCACCACAGTTCAAAAGCATCAATTCTTCGGCACTCAGCCTTCTTCATAGTCCAACTCTCACATCCATACATGACTACAGGAAAAACCATAGCCTTAACTAGACAGACCTTAGGCGGCAAAGTAAGGTCTCTGCTTTCAAATATGCTATCTAGGTTGGTCATGTCCCAAGCGATTCCTCCCAACCCCAGCACGCGTGAACGTATCACGTTCACTTCACACTGTAACGGGAAAGAACCTCGTGTTTCATCAGAAGTTTTCACCAAAGGGCTGTTGCCTATAAGCTTTAATTACACATGATGGCCCATCTCTGGGAAACTCTTTCCCTCATAGGAACCTTCTCACCAGGCCCACCTGTGAATGGCTGCAGGAGGCAGAAACTCACACATCCCCTCGGGAGGCTAATGGGAACCAGGAAGTGGGTGACCTTACGCCCTCCCCTTTGAGTATAAAAGGGGCCTGAGCCCTAACTCAGGCAAGGCTGGGGGTGGTGCCTACACTCGCCACGTTCTTCTTGGTTTGTTGGATTTCCGAATGAAGTCGTTATTCCTGCCCTAACAACTCATCTCTGGATTCCTGGCCTGTAGTGCAGCGCGCAGGACGAGCTTGGACTGACACACTGGGGGACTCATCGAGGAGCCTGGCTTGCTCGTGTCCAGCCAGCCCAGCTGGGGACTTTCGGGTAAGGAGGGCCCTGGCAGCTGCCTGGACTACCTGTCAGAGGATCCGCACCCCCAGCCTCGAAGTTCCTGGAAGCAGCGCCGGCTGCCCCAGCGCGCGGCAGCGGCAGCAGGAGTGAGGAATCAGAGCTGGGGGCCGCGCAGACTCATACCAGGGGAGTCACTCCGGTGTGTACACCCGGCGACTGCTTCCTCTCCGCTCGGAGCTCGTTTTTCTAGAGTGAGCCAGTTTGTTTTGTAGCTGTATTTGAGTAGGGGCCCCTGTTGGAGAGAGGAAAGAGGTGCTGGACTTCCACCACATTTGTGAGTGGCAGGCTGGTTTCTCGGATGCTGGCACCTGGGCATGCCGTTTGTGCTTTGATTCTCTTGAAAAAGAGGGAGTGTTACAACTATCCCTGGAGAAGGTCCTCTGGGGTGCATTCTGGACCAGGATCTGAGCGCAGCTCTGAACCCACGGGTGAGAGGAAGGTGGCGTGGCAAGTGTCAGGATCCCCACTGGGGGTCCAGGCCGGGTTGCCCTGGGGCCCTGTGCACCGCGTTCTGTGACTCTTGCTGCATTAATTACATCACTTAATGGTCTCCTGTGTAGCTGGGACAGGTAAAACTCAAGACCAAACGAGGGTTCATGTAGGATTCTGCTTGTTCTTTGGTTTTTTGGGTTTCATCTCATTCAGTACTGTTTGTCCACTCACAGCCACATCAGCTCTGCAATACTTAACTTTTATTGATATCAGATGGAGAAAAGGAAGAAAACTGGTCTGTTTTGGTCAAAGAGTGAGACATTCTGAGAAGAGGAAGGTTTGGTTCCTAAGATCACCGAAAGTTAGACATATAAGTGTCTTTTCCATAAATACTAGTAAAAGGGTTTAACTTCTAGACACGTGACCCTGACCTGTCCCACCTGCTGGAAGCTCAACTTGAATCCAATCTTTTGTAACTGATGCGTTTCACACTGCTGTACCCGAATCACAGCTAAAATTCTTATGAGGTTCCAGCGTTTGTACATGTGTTACAGAGGTGTGGCACCAACCAGGTTACTGTGTAAAAGAACTGTTTAATTGCTTAAAGGAAATTTAAGTGCTTACATGAATACGCAAACATAAAACACTGGCCAGAATGAGTTTCAGGTTCACGTGATCTAGGAAATACTCAGTACTGAATTACTATCTGGTGTGAAAACTTTGCTTAAGCTTGCTGGTTTGATACAGATGTCTTTATAGATTCATCAACACAAAGTATAATTATATCTAGGTTTATTAGACAATAATTCCTTATTCCTGTTACAAAGACTGTCATCAAGAAAAATAACAATGTGACAAAGCTGTTAAGTCAAGAGAGGTAAATGAAGCCAAGGTCTTTGGAGTAAACCCTATGGGAATGATGTTTTGGGAATGTCTAACTAGATAATCCAGACTTTCATAACTTAGAAGGTAAGACTGAACTTAAAATCTTAGTTCAGTCGCTCGGTTGTGTCCGACTCTTTGCAACCCCATGAACTGCAGCACTCCAGGCCTCCCTGTCCATCACCAACTCTTGGAGTTCACTCAGACTCACGTCCACTGAGTCAGTGATGCCATCCAACCATCTCATCCTCTGTTGTCTCCTTCTCCTCCTGTCCTCAATCTTCCCCAGCATCAAGGTCTTTTCAAATGAGTCAGCTCTTCACCTCAGGTGGCCAAAGGATTGGAGCTTCAGATTCAACATCAGTCCTTTTCCAGTGAAACCCAGGACTGATCTCCTTTGGGATGGACTGGTTGAATCTCCTTGCAGTCCAAGGGACTCTCAAGAGTCTTCAACACCACAGTTGAAAAGCATTAAAATCTTAATTAAAATCTTAAAGGTGAAGTGGTACAAACCCTGCATCTTCGGTTCTCTAAGAGAACACTGTTTTCCTAAAACACTGAACTGCTTTGTAACTGTTTCTTTAAGTGATCTGTATTTGCATTGATCTTTTATCACGAGTTAAAATTTTTTGATACTTTTTACAAACTTCCCAAAGATCAAGTTCTAAGTAGGGTTCATCTGACCTCTAGCTAACTTTTGGGTTTGCCAGAAGGTCCCTGGAACACCTCAAATTATTTGTTTTTCCCCATCTCAGAGGAATATTAAACTCTGTGGGCTTACTGGGTGTGTCTGCACTGCATGGGAGGCACTGTCAAGCGATTGGTGATAAAACATCCTTAGCACGCATTGTACGGGTAAACGTTTTCTTCAGTTCAGTCGCGCAGTCGTGTCCGACTCTTTGCGACCCCATGAATCGCAGCACGCCAGGCCTCCCTGTCTATCACCAACTCCCGGAGTTCACTCAGACTCACGTCCATTGAGTCCATGATGCCATCCAGCCATCTCATCCTCTGTCGTCCCCTTCTCCTCCTGGCCCCATTCCCTCCCAGCATCAGGGTCTTTTCCAATGAGTCAGCTCTTCGCATCAGGTGGCTAAAGTACTGGAGTTTCAGCTTTAGCATCAGTCCTTCCAAAGAATACCCCGGACTGATCTCCTTTAGGATGGACTGGTTGGACCTCCTTGCAGTCCAAGGGACACTCAAGAGTCTTCTCCAACACCACAGTTCAAAAGCATCAATTCTTCAGCGCTCAGCCTTCTTCATAGTCCAACTCTCACATCCATACATGACTACTGGAAAAACCATAGCCTTGACTAGATGGACTTTAGTCGGCAAAGTAATGTCTCTGCTTTTGAATATGCTATCTAGGTTGGTCATAACTTTTCTTCCAAGGAGTAAGTGTCTTTTAATTTCATGGCTGCAGTCACCATCTGCAGTGATTGGAGCCCAAAAAAAAGTCTGACACTGTTTCCACTGTTTGCCCATCTATCTCCAATGAAATGATGGGACCAGATGCCATGATCTTCGTTTTCTGAATATTGAGCTTTAAGCCAACTTTTTCACTCATCCTAGAAATTACGTGGAACTCCTCACATCCTGTTCTCTCCTGGCAAATCACATCAGTCATAATCTGAGCGAATATCCTGGTCATCTGTCACGGGAGTAATCGAGTTTCTGTTCACTGCTACCTGTGGTTTTGCAGTGGCTTCTGAATGAGTCTACGTTGTTCTGTGAAAAAGCAGGGATGATGACCGTTAAGTGCAGCTATTTGTGCCATTACACCAGGGAAAACAGAAGGAAGGGAATGAGTGCGGGCCTGGTGCTGCAAACCGTGACTGCTCTGCCTGAGCAGGCGTCCCAGCCGCTCTGGCTGTTACACCAATATACCCACCCTTTCCACCCCTTCCGTTTCTACCCAGCCCCAGTTCCTGACGCTGGGACCCAGGACTCCTGGCCCCCATGAGGACCAGTTAGAAAATCCTGTGTTAGTTTCTAGGGAGCAGGGACTTGGTGGAGTATCACCATCTAAGAACTGACAGGGCATCTAATGTGAGCCAGGAGTCACTCCCGGGGCAGGGCGATTCCCCTTACATCATTACCTCGTGGGGGCTTAAATGCAAACCACCAGCCAGTTGGCTTTCCCAGACTTCTTTAATTGGGAAGATCACAACCCTCCTCATGAGGAGGGTCCGCTACACCTGAAGGCCACTCGGCAGCACCCAGAGCTGAACCACACTGGGGGCCAGCGAGGGAAGGGGCCCTTACTCGATCCCTACTCATCAGCGCTGCTTGGCAGGACCTCAGAAAAGGAAACCAAAGCAAATTTGACCAATGCTCAAGAACTCTAGCCAAACAAATGAAGACCACGCTGAACTTTTGCAAAGAATTTATTGGGCCTACAGACATCATACTAAAGCAGAGCCCAAGGCCCTGAAAATGTATGAATGGTCAATTTGACCTTCTGGGGCAAACTGCCTGGGACACCAGGAGGAAGTTACAAAAATCAGTACATTTGGAATGAACCCTTCTCAATTGGTAGATGTTGCTTTTATAAAGTATTCAGCAGGGAACAACAAAAGAAAAATGTAAAACAAAAAGCCACTTTTTGGCAGGGACACTGGATTTTTGGAAGGCGGTAACTCCAAAGAGAAGTCAGTCCCACTGGAACAGTGCGCCCACTGTGAGGAGGAACACCACTGGAGAACAGATTGCCCTCTGCCGAAACAGAAGGAGGACCATTAAAGATGAGAGCCTCTCACATGGGGTTAACAGACGCACGCAGAAAGGCCCGGGGGCTCCCTTGGCCTTGAGGCACCTCACCCCCACAGGAGCCCAAGACACTGACACGGGGAGTGAGCTGATTAACTCCTGACAGATGTCACCCTGGAGTTTTCACCGGAACAGCTTGACATCAGAGTCCCACCAGAACACACTTTAAGCCTCCAGATGGAGCTCGTGAAAATCCCAGAAAAGCAGACAGTGCTCTTTCCCCCACGGTCTTAAACATAACCCAGAGACCACCATCAGACCTCCCCAGACAGGGACTCAACACAGGAACCTGCCCACCAAGGACTGAGAAGCAGACTGGACTCACGCGCCTCGAACGGTAAAACCGCAGTAACCTGCTGGGGTCTGTGGACACCTGCAGGATGGGGGGAAGTATGTCCCAGCTGGAGGCAGTCTGCGCTGGTTAAAGCCTTCCTTGGGGAAATCATCCTCTGTCGCATCAAGGCGCTAAAACAACTCACATCCTGGAGACCACAGTCAACAGGAAAAACCAGAAAACCAATCACATCTTGAAGAGGAATGCCGCTAAAATTTCAAGAGACGTTTAACTTGGGATAAGCCCTTGCCAACTGCCCTGTTGCAGGTCAGGGGCTCACAGAAGCAGGCTTAAATGAAGCCCTTTTAGAATCCTATACGGTAAGCCATTCCAACTGTCTGCAGAGACAGGAGAATCTAAGTGCTAGAAGGCCTGGTGGTTGCAAATCACTTTAAAGGAAGGGCTGGGCTCTACACTTGTCACGAGGCTGCCTGCAACAGGTCTGCCCGTCCATGAAGCAGATGGCAATTCCACTGTAGTTGGGGAAGCGGCGACCAACCTGTGTAATTGCGTCCAAACAAATAGCACAGGAACTTAGGGTATGTATCAGGAACTGGAAGCAAAACCTCCAAAGTTCAACTACAAATTAGACAAAGTGCCAAGAGGACTCCCCGGTTCAAAAAGCTACAGATTAAAGGGGCTGACTAGAGACCCTGAGGCAGACTCGTCGCCTCTGTTCAGCAGAATGGCCTTTGTTCCTCTGCCACGGGAGAGTGGGAGGGACGCTGACAGTCGGGCGTTAACAGGAGAGACTCTGTTCTCTCACAAGTTAATCACCAAAGGGCCGTTGCCGAGAAGCTTCAATTACACATAATGGCCCGTCTCTGGGGACCCTGCCTCCCAGGGACCCTCCTAACCAGGCCCACTTGTGAATGGCTGCAGGAGGAAGAAATTCACACACCCCCCGATGATGGGAACAGGAAGTGTCTGACTTTGCTCCCTCCTCTTTTTGTATAAAATTCTAGCTCGGGCACGATGGTTCTTTGGAGCAGGAACCCACCATCTTCTCGGTATGCTGGCTTTCCGATTCAAGTTGCTGTTCCTTGTCCCAGCAACCCGTCTGGATTACTGGCCTGTCGAGCAGCGACAGTATGAGCTTAGACTCGGGAACAACACAGCAGAGGGGGCCCTGCAGATGCGGCTAGGGGCACACACCTGGGAGCGCAGCCTGCATCATCCAGGTGGGTTCGATCTCATCAAAGTCCTCAAGAGGAAAACCTGCCAGCCTGTGGTCAGGGGGCCGTGACCGAGGAAGAACGCTCGGAGTGAGGCTGCGTGGCTGGCTGTGAATGCGCACAAAGGGAGCTGTAGTCAAGCAGTGCAGGCAGCCTTGAGAAGCTGAAGCGGTAAGGAGACAGCTTCTCCCCTAAAGGCTCCGGAAAGCCCTGCCAACACCTTGGTGTTAGCCCAGGGAGGCCTTATGCAGACTTGACCTCCAGAACTGTTAGGTAATAAATGTGTTTTGTTATAAGCCAAGAGGCTTGTGCTAACTTGCTTCTGTAGCAATAGGAAGCTCACATTGGTAGCGAACCTATTTTCCGGGCATGTGGGAGCCATAACGGGTAAGTCGTCACACTTCTGGGCTTGCCTGGCGGCTCAGTGGTAAGGAATCCGCCTGTCCATGCAGGAGAATGTGGATTTGATCCCTGGTCAGGAAGGATCCCCTGGAGATGGAAATGGCAACCCACTCCAGTATTCTTGTCCAGGAAAATCCCGTGGACAGAGAGCCTGGTGGGATACAGTCCATGGGGTCGCAAAGAGTCAGACACGACCGTGCGATCAAACAGTAACAGCCACATCACACTTTTATCCTTGCGGGGGGCTCTGCTCTGAGAACGATACTTGGAAAAGCACACCCCACTGCCCCAGTCCGTTCGTTCCTACATTCAGTCGCTCAGTCGTGTCCGACTCTTTGCGACCCCATGAACTGCAGCACGCCAGGCCTCCCTGTCCATCACCAACTCCCAGAGTTCACTCAGACTCACGTCCATTGAGTCCGTGATGCCATCCAGCCATCTCATCCTCGGTCGTCCCCTTCTCCTCCTGCCCCCAATCCCTCTCAGCATCAGTCTTTTCCAATGAGTCAACTCTTCGCATGAGGTGGCTAAAGTACTGGAGCTTCAGTTTTAGCATCATTCCTTCCAAAGAAATCCCAGGGTTGATCTCCTTCAGAATGGATTGGTTGGATCTCCTTGCAGTCCAAGGGACTCTCAAGAGTCTTCTCCAACACCACAGTTCAAAAGCATCAATTCTTCGGTGCTCAGCCTTCTTCACAGTCCAACTCTCACATCCACACATGACCACAGGAAAAACCATAGCCTTGACTAGACGGACCTTAGTCGGCAAAGTAATGTCTCTGCTTTTGAATATACTATCTAGGTTGGTCATAACTTTTCTTCCAAGGAGTAAGCGTCTTTAATTTCATGGCCCCAGTCCATTCAGGCTGCTGTAACAAATACCATGCTTATAAACTGATACTGAGCAGCTTATAAACAACAAGACCTGGTGGCTACGCAGGCTGGGAAGCCCAGGATGGAGGCGCCTGCAGATCCGGTGTCCAGGAGAGCTCCCTCCTCAGCCTGCAGACCCTGACATCCTCTCCTGGCAGAAGGGGACAGAGCCCTGCGTGTGTCACACACCTACCAGTGCTGCCGGGGGTCCCAGCTGACGGCCTGCACCACCTGCTAGATGCCTGAGGGACGCAGGCCCCCACCTTCAAGGCTTCGCAGTGACACCCGAGCCTTCTCTTTTTTGCCAAAAACCGTCTCAGCCTGCCCAGGCCAAGCACCAGCCTTCTGTCGTGGTCCTGTCTGAAATCTCCATGGCTGTCTCTCTAACCTCGGCAGAAAAGTTTCCAGTTTTCAGAATCCAAAGATCTGGGTTCAAGACCCAACACTTCAAGCTGATAAGAGTGCTAACCAAGTAACTGCTCAGAGCTTCTGCCTCCTCCTCCAGGAAACGGGAATAAGAATGTGCACACAAGGAGATAACCTTGTTAACGGCGCTGTGAGCACTGCAAAGTGGCCAACGGGCAGTGTTCACCAATATCAGCAGCCAGCCTTCACCTGGACACCGGCACCCTTCCGTGGCGCCCCACGGCGCTCACACGGCTTTTCGCCAGCAGCCAGTGCTGTCTGCAGCCCACGCCCTGCAGATCCTGTTCCCGAAGTCCGAGCACCGCCCGTACTGCAGGCCCCGTGCCTCCAGGACATCAGGAAACCCACTAACTCTTCTCGGGAAAACACCTGTGATCACTGAGCAGAACACTCTCCAGCAAAGTCCAAGCTCAGGCTAAAAGCAACCTCCTCTCATCTTATTAAAGCTATGTTTCTGTTTGGTCACGCATCGTGAAAGAGAAAAACAGGCTTCAGCAAAAGCCCTTTTTAGAGAGTAAGTGGCAACTAACATACCCACCTCGTTTCAGATAATGAAATCTTTCTTTAATAGATATATTAACCCATAAACTTTTTAATAGACTATCCTGCTTTAAAACACTGAAGTAGTTCACTGAACCCTAGTGATTCCTTATAAAATGCAGATCAACATGACCTAATTCCACTGCCAGCTACACACTGGAGACATCATCACACAAGGTTCGGCAGTGACTGTAATGCCACAGAGAGGAAAAAATGTTAATGGACATCTAGATTTTTCTTATCAACTGAATAACAAATTTTAAAAACTAAAATATATGCATATAATAGAATACCAGCCACAGCAAACGTGAAGGAACCACAGCCACACGAATCAAGGTGGGGAATCTCATTAAGTGACAGTGAAGAGTTGAATACACACTCCAAATGTTAGTCACTAAGTCGTGTCCAACTTTTTTGAGACCCCATGGACTGTAGCCCGCCAGGCTCCTCTGTACATGGAATTCTCCAGGCAGGCAGACACTGGAGTGGGTAGTCATTCCCTTCTCCAGGGGATCTTCCCGACCCAGGATCTAACTGGGTCTCCTGCACTGCAGAGGGGTCCTTTACAGTCAGGGCCCCCAGGGAAGCTCCTGGTGGGAACAGACCCACACTCCCTAACTAAAAGTTTGCATGTAGCAACAAAGATCCCTCAGGCGGCACCGAAGATCCTGCAGGTCACAACTAAGACCCAGGGTAGGCAGATAAAAAAATCTTTTTAAGTGAAACTTGAAAAGGACTAACTTGTTACCAGCAGGCAACCGTGAGGACCAGGAGTGGTGTTTTCCGGGTCCCATTTGTCAACATCCCAAGGACCACAAACATCCTGAGCACCAAAGAAGGACTCGCAGAGGGAAGAAGAAATGAAGGAGAACTGACGAAGGTTCCAGGTGCCAAGCCTGTGATGTAACTGAGGCTCCCGGCCAGGCGAGAGGGCAGGGTCTAGACAGAGGATGGCACAGGGCGGGCCAGGGAGAGCTGGCAGAGAGGTGCCCGCCGTGCCCTGAAAAGGACCCCAGCCAGAAGTGCCCCCACGAGAGCCCCACGGGCCTGTAAAGGTCACCTCTTCTGCGTGAGGCACAGGGGGTGTCTCTAAAGCGCCCCCACTAGTGAGGGGCAGACAAATGACAGAGAATGGGAAGAGCTGAGGTTTAAAGCAAGAACCCAAAGGGGCGCTCCCAGGCGGACAGGGCCCCGGAGGAGGACAGGCTGGAGACCTGGGCTGATGCCAAATGTCCGAAAGAGACAGGCCCTGGGGCCAAGCCCCCACTTCCCAGGGTCTGTCCCGGCTGCCTTTACAGCTTGGGTCTGCTGCTGCTGAGTCACTTAAGTCGTTTCCGACCCTGTGCAACCCCATAGACGGCAGCCCACCAGGCTCCCATCCCTGGAATTCTCCAGGCAAGAACACTGGAGTGGGTTGCCATTTCCTTCTCCAATGCATGAAAGTGAAGTCGCTCAGTCATGTCTGACTCTTAGCAATCCCATGGACTGCAGCCTACCAGGCTCCCTCCATGGGATTTTCCAGGCAAGAGTACTGGAGTGGGGTGCCATCGCCTTCTCCACAGCTTGGGTCAGGAAAGCTTTTTTACAAAACTCAGTCAGGGACTTTCCTGGTGGCTCAGTGGCTGGGAATCCACCTGCCAGTGCAGGGGATGCCGGCTGGATCCCTGGAACGGGAAGACCCCACGTGAAGGGAGCGAGAAAGCCCAAGTGCCACAGCTACCAATGCACGTGCGTCCCAGCGCCCGTGCTCTGCAACAAGTGGAGTCCTCGCTCCACAACAGACACCCAGCGCAGCCTCCAGATCCAGACAGACAGACTACGGGCTGTCTGAGGGCCTGCCCAGGGACACCCTGCCCTGGGAGCGGCCTTCATGTCCGTCTGGAGAGCGCCACGCAACAGCGCCGTCTCAGCCAGTCACGAGCCACCTAGAGGCCACCCCTCTCGAGTCGCTCAACACGCCCCACTGAGCACCTGCTCCAGGCCGGCCTGGCTGGCACTGCCAAGATGCCAGGGGTGCCGCTCCAGGTACGCAGACTCAGGAGGAGAAAGGAGGAGACGAGCCTCAGCGGACAGGGCTGAAGGCAGCAGGCAGGAGGGGCCAGCTGATGGTGCCAGGCCTCGCGGCGTGACAAGGCGACTCCCTCCTGCACATCCCAGCAGTCTTCTTTCTGGTCTGAACTTGGTCCCCCTACCCCAAGGCCCCGGCCTTGAAACAGAACTGACGGGACAGCACCCAAACAGCCTCCTGCTTTTGTTAATTAAAGGTTGAAGAGCAGAGGGTGAAGATAGCCGTGAGTGACACGATGAACAGCGAGAGGAAATAAAAGGAATAAACTCAAGACGCGGCAGCCTGAGCATCATAAAATAAATGAAAAATTACACGGCCACGTCTACGATAGCTGCCTCCCGTATTCTAGACTCGTGAGTAAGTGGGCAATCCGTGCGGTGACCCGGTTTCAGCTCATCAACCCCTCCTCCCCGCGCGGAGCCATCATGCAGGGTCTCCTCTGGGCTCAGCAGCAGTTTTCTGAAACATGAACTAAACTAGTGATGATTTACCATCAGGCTCATTCCAACCACAGCGATGCTCCCCAGATTTAGAGAATATGCTCAGAAGGAGCAAGTTTTCCAAGGAAATGACCTTTAGAGGGCTTCAGAGGCAAATGCACAGAGCCCGTTATGACGACAGCTCACAGCTCCACCAGCCCTCTGCCCAGAGTCACGTGCAGGCCCACGCGGCCCCCCAGGACCCAGGACCGGAGGGCTCCGGGCTGTCCCACCGTCAGCACCCACACCTGCCACTCAGCGGTGACAGCCGCCTCCTGTCCGCGCCCGGCCACCAGGTCCCCGCAAAAGGGACTGCATTCGTCTCTTGTCACGCTCCTCGGGGCCCGGGAGCTGACAGATGGCCAGCTACTGAGCCAGCCAGCAAGCCACTGGCTTATGTTGACAGTAAAGTTTCTTCCTCGTGAAAAACCAGTGTGTGAAAGACAATACTGGAAACCGACTATGCTTCAGTCGAAAGAAAACAGCAACGGGATGTACTCACAGAGCACAGCCTCATGGCGTGGCCCGGGGCAGGTGGGGCGCGCAAGGGGTGAAGGGGTCGGCAGGGACAGGACCTACCAGTCCAGGACGGCGCAGCGTGCGCTGGACTCGGGGACTCGACTGCAGACCTGGAAGCTGCTAAGGGTAAATCGCACACGTTCTCATCACAAGGAAAAAGCCTGTAACTGTGTGGTGATGGGCGTTAGCCAGACCCACTGGGTCACCTGGTAATCTGTACGGATGCTGAATCCTTACGTTACACACGTGAGACTAATGTTAATTACGCCTCAGTAAAAAGGCAAGAAGGGGCTTCCCTGGCGGCTCAGTGGTAAAGAATCTGCCTGCCAATGCAGGAGACGTGGGTTCGATCTTGGTCCAGGAAGATCCCACAGGCCACGGGGCAACTAAGCCCAAGCACCCCAACCACTGAGCCTGTGCTCTGAGCCCAGGGCCTGCCTCGACTGAAGCCCACGTGCCCAGAGCCCGCGCTCCCCAACAAGAGATGCCACCGCCACGAGGAGCACACTCACTGAATGGGAGCAGCCCCCGCCTGCCACAAGAGAACGTGTGAGCGCGGCGAAGACCCACTGCAGCCAGAATTCCAAATCAGAAATAAAAACAACACCGAGGGCTTCCCTAGTGGCCAACGGGCACGACTCGGAGCTCCCAACACCAGGTTCGATCCCTGGTCAGAGAGGAACTACGATCCCCACACGCCTTGCAGCACCGAGAAAAGACGGATGAACAGGGGCGTGGAGGGGAAGCCTTCTGAAATCAACAGGGGAAAGGCCTGCCCCGCAACCGGCC